>JAKKIK010000617.1:0-26509 GCA_024500135.1 Heterodera carotae | reverse complement strand
CGGCGGGGGGGGGGGGGCGTGTGGCGCTAGCTCCTCCGCCTCCACAGGAGCAGGGAGAGAAGGACAGGACGGGGGGGGGGGGGGGGGGGGGGGGGGGGGGGGGGGAAGAGAGAGGAGGGCGAGAGAGAGAAAGAGGGGAAGCGAGAGAGGGGTAGGGGCAAAAAAAAGTTAAACAAAAGAAAAAGGCCGTAGGGGAACCTTGGGGGGGGGGGAAGAATGCCAAAATTGAAAAAAAAGGGGTTCAATTCCTCACACTGTCCAAGGTGAACACGCTGAGCACGCGGCCGCCCGGCTGAACAGTGCCAAAATTTTCACAAATTTGCTGATGCAATCGCTGGTCAAGAAGCCGCGGAACCAAGCGCGTAATCTGTGCCAAAAATGGTGTAATTAAAAAAGGGGTCAGAAATTCTTATATCGGCTTACAATTAGATCTACAAGAAAGACAAAGAAAAAATATTCCCTATTCATGAAATTAAAAAAAATTTGGATTAGTCAACTATTTTTGAGACAAACGCCCAGTCCTTAATGCAAGCCCAAGGCCCGGATTTGTAACAACATTCATCATGATTTCCACCTTTCCCTTGGCGATCAACACAACGAGCATGAACAGGTTGGCCAAGGGCTCGACTAAATCGCACTCCTCGGGCGGCACGCCATGGGCAAGGCACAGGTGAAGCACCGCGTAGTCGAGCCTGAACAGCTGCTGACGAAACAGTGCCGGCTCGGCGGGCAGCACTGCGCACAGCGCGATGTCGTGGTGAATGTTGGCGTAGGGCAGCGAGAAGTGGAGAAGCCGGGCAAGCAGTTCAGTAAGCTGGGCACCGTAGGACAACGCGGCCACCGATTCGAGCGGAAAATGGTGACGATTTTGGGGCGACGACAGGAAGGCGGACGAAGATGCTGACGGTGGGACGAGAGCCGAAGTGGGCGACTGACCGTCGGCGGCGGACAACGAGGACACTTTGGCGAGCAGTTGGGCACGGCCAAGGCAAGCGCACGCATTGAGCTGAAAGGGAAGAACAACAACATATTGATGCATCATTTTGGAGGCGCCGCTCACCCTGCCTTTTTTTAAGCCATCATTTGGATCAGAAAAGAATGTCAAGACGTCCCCGTAAGGGATGGAAGGATGACCCACCCCGTGTGGCTAACCAAATCGAAAATTAAGTGGAGCGAACCCACTCATCAGTGTGTGGCCCCGAGGGGAGTCCGAATTACTTTTTTTTTAATAGCCCTCCCCAGTTTTGCACGATTGGCGACCCTTTTTTTCAATAAATCAGCTGACCGCGTGCACAAATCGTCGCGGCTTCGGTTGCCCCGTCCACGCGGGGATTTGTTCGACTTTGGCCACGGGGCGCTTCTCCAAGCGAAGGATGTGGAAGAGGAAACGGGCACTGTGCCAAATCTGGTTATTCAACTGAAACACATTGCGTTATTTTGAATGAATGAATGGACGGCCAATCAATCGATCCTCTCCAAAAACAAAAACCTTCGCTTTGGTGTTCATCAACTGTGTGTGCACTTCGGCCTTCTTCAAATTGGTGCGATTGATACGCTCGGAATGAGTGGCCATTTTTTTCTAAATTTTGAAATAAATTAAAATGACCGATTGACCAATTTTAGTAAAAATATATTCGTATTTTGCAAAACAACAAACCTCAAGGAGGCGCACATTCTGTCGGTTTCGTTCACATTGACTTTCCGTGTTCGAAATGCGTTGCTTCAGTCGTCCCACTTGGTCCTTTTTGAGCGCAATTTTGGTTCGAATGTCGTCAATTGAGCGTCGTATTTGATGGAAATCACTTTCGAATTTGATCTGAAAAAGCAACCAAGTCGAACCGTGTTCACGCCAAGGAATTAAATATCATTTTTGCAAATAAGTCTATCAAAAAAGTAAAATAAAAATTAAAATGACCTCATCGGCGAGTGCGTTTTGGAGGAGATGACAAATTGCGCTTTTGCTCATTAACAGACGGCGTTTGTCCTCGCGCACTTTGCCAATTCGTACAACATTTGTGTTCAAACAGTTGGCACAAATCAAATTCACTTGGGCACAGCGACAGCACGGACATCGTGCCAAATTTGTGTCAGCGTCGACGATTATCCTGAAATTTGGCGAATTTTTATTTTCCACGATTTTAAAATCATTTTTTGAATGAAATTTGTTGGCATTTGTTTAATTGTGGCTTGTATTAAAACCAAAAATTGGGCATAAAATGATGGCCATGTTTACTCCAATTGTTGTGATGTTGAACAACAGCTCGTCGTCGATTCCGACTCAAAATTGCCGCAACACAACCGAAATTGTTGTATTTCATACCGCTGAAGAATGCCGGCCACGGAGACGGGCTTAATGTTGTTGTTCGGGATGGACGAATGGTTTTGTGTCGTTATAAGCATATTCTCTAACAGTGCATAATATTTTTCCTAAAATTATGATTGGTCAATGATCAAGGCAAAAGCCGGAATAAAGGCCCTGACACCAGCAGATATTTTGTGACACATGACAGACAATTTACCGGATGGAGGCCATGAGTGACAAAAGCATTTGAGTTTTTTAGGAAAACCGAAAATATTTTTTGGCATAATGTTTTTTTTCAATTTAAACTTTTTTCGAAAACCCTTCCATGCTTGATGTAAAATGTGCATCATCGGCGGTACGTACACGACATGAAACAAGCTTGGTGTATGCCTATCATTTTGTTGTAAAGCCATCAACACTTTCTATTCCAACACGAGCAGAAGCAGCAGCAGAGGGATGCATCTTTTCTCTCTTCTCAGTTTAATTAACAGCGGATTTCGTCTAATCAATGGAATGGATAGAGAGGCGGGGGGGAGGAGGGCCCAATTATCTCTGCTGACTCATCTGCTGACACTTGGCGCTCAAAAAGGACAAATCTGTAATAAAAAAAACGTATTACAAATGGAATAAATGAGTGTACAACGAGGAGAGAGAGAGAGAGAGGGAGGGGGGGAGTGAGAGAGTGCAATGAAAGAGAGAGAGAATTATGAAAAAGAGAGAGAGAGAGAGAGAGAGCGCAATGAAAGAGAGAGACCCCTGCCTCGCCCCCCCCCCCCCCGGGGTAAATGAATGGAATATTTGATCGTTGATCGATTAATTTTGTCAAAGGTTTCTTTCGCGGCAGCGCATTGTATTCTCATTAAGAATGGCAAATAGCAGCAGGAGAGAAGCCTTTTAATTTTTTGTGCTGCTTTATCTCCAATTTCCATTGACTGTTTTCATAAATTACTCATTCATTCATTCTTTTTTTTCCAAAGTGCTTTCTCACTTTTCGATTCCATTCGTTCCTCTCATTTCAATCTTTCAATGACTCTCCTCCCCGTGGGAATTAATTGTACCCTTTTGGAATTAATTGTATGTACATAAAGCTTGGTCATCATCATTCATTCATTCATTAATTTGTCTGTCTGTCTGTCTCCATTTTAAATTAGTTCTCCCCTTTTTGTGGAGATTTCCAACGGAGGACTCGCATGGCTCGAGATTGTCTTGCGCCTCAAGTCGAGAGTTTTCTCGGGTTTTTGGGGTCGAGACCATCTCGAGTCTCTTGGGGATGGTCTCGGGAATTGTGATTCCCGAACATTCTACCAGAATGCCTAAGTGACGCTTTTGAGTTTCAGTAGCAGAGGATGATGCCGCCCTCCGCCTCCGTCACCCCCCCAAAATGCCATTATCGAACGAATTGGCCCTCCATTTACGTGTCCACTCTCGTCGCCTTCATCGGTGCCATTCACCAAAGTTCGGTGATGGTGTGGCCCTACCTGCAGTTGGTTCGTCGTCCCATTTGATCGCGCACCCGCCCAAACATTTGTTTAATCCTTATTTTTGAAAAAAAAGATGGACCCATCCGCCACTGAAACATTTTATGGCTTTCTTCGCTCCATGTCCGGATTGGGCACCGTCCTGACGGCAATGTTAGCCGGCTATTTGACAAATCGGACAGCGAATACAAGGCAAGCGGTGGCTGATTTGTGAGCAGGACGCTTGGTTGCCGCCATCAATGTTGCTGAGGATCGGAAAACATTTTGAATTTGAAATTTTGAATCGAGTCGGAAAAAACACTGGGATTTCGGATATCGGATTTCGATCGGCAACATTGCTTTGACCAGTGGTGCTCACGGATATAAATGTTTGAATCCGTGTCCGGACATATCCATGGGGTTCATATCTGTGTCCGTCTGTATCCGTTTCATATCCGGATAATCCGCGCATCCCCCCGATGGCATCACATTTGTGACTTTCATATCCGTGTCCATCAGACTTAACAAAAAAGTTATCCGTATCCGTCCATGTCCGGACAATCCTCGCTTTTTTCCGTGACCACCCTCTCCGGCTTGGCACCCGTTCTCATTTGTCCCATCCATTTCGGCGATGACACTTTTTGTAGGGGTGCCATGATGGTCGGCAAAGTGTTGGCACTGTTGTCCTGTTCCCTGTACTTGGGCATTGAATTGGCCTCTCCCAGCACTGTCCGTGTCCATTTGCTGTTCGTCCTGTTCGAACTGTTCCTCGGCGCATCGGTCGGTGCTGCTAACATGTATCGTACACATGTGGCCCATGCCAGCACGGAGGCCGACCGGGCCAAAGCCGTCGGCGTCGTCAGTTTGGCACCGGCGGTTGGCCTAATCGTCGGACCAGGTGGGTGGATGCGTAGGTGGGTGGATAATAGCTAATGTGTTCCCTCTAATAGAACCCCGTCCCTCTATAATAGACGCCCCCCGGAGGGAAGTTGGAAATACCGCAATTCCTAAATTAAAGCCCCTCCCCTGATGTAGAGTTCCCCCTTTGAAATAAAGCCTCCCCCCCTTTGAGAAGGGTTTAAGGGAAATAGAGCCCCAGGGGCTCTATTTTAGGAATTACGGTAGGTCCCTATTGAAAATAGACCCTCCCTCCCCCACAAATAAATCCCTTACCTCGAGGGAGTGTTGAAAAAATAGAATCCCATTCTAATAGGACCCCCCCTATTAAAACCCCTCGTCTCGACGGGGTATTAAAAACAGAGCCACCTGGGGTACTATTAGAGGAAGTTTGGAGGGCCATCATCTGGCTAATTGACAATTTGAACGAATGAACACACTTTTCTCTCAGTGGTCAATTTGATTTCGTCCGCAATTGCTTTTCCCGGCTGGCCACTGCTGTTCGGCGTCCACTTCAATCTGTTCACTGCCCCAATTCTGCTTGCCATGTCCATTTCGGCACTTGCCCTTTACCTTTTGTTTTTCCACTTTGATGGCACAATTCGACTTCGCAAAAACAGCAATGAATGTGCCACCCAAAATGCCGTTGTTGGCCCCTCTTTCGATTGGGCCACCGTCGCTGTTTGCCTGTTCATCCGTGCCACCGTGTCGCTGTCCATGCTCAATTTGATCACGTGAGGTAGGGTTGCTCCCCGACCCTTCGGCACGGGACGGGGATGTCGGGGAAAGAATGGCCGGGAATATTGGGAGAAGAAAAGCCGTACGGGAAAATACGTCGAGAGTCCGGGATGTCGGAGGTAGAAAGTCCGGGCATGTCGCGACGAGGGTTCCGCGTGCCACCAAATCCAATTCTTTTCCCCGGGAGGGATTTGTATGGAAGCGGATTATTACCATGGCGGCATATCTGTATATTAGAGAGCGGAAAACCCCAAAAATCAATAGCCGTATCTGTCTGAAGGAGCACCCGCATCGAATCTGGCTTCCGGACTCGGGAAAAAGTACGGGTACGGGTCAGTACGGGTTTTTCGAAAAAGGGCAATACCCGTACCACGGATCCGGCAAAGTACGGGGCCAGTTCGGGTCCTCTCTCTACTGTATATAATGGCACCGCATTTGTATTTATACATTCTTAATATTTCATTTCAGGGTCGGTCCCCCGTACATCCAAATGATTTTCCGTTGGACACCCACACAAATGGTGCGCATTCAATCCTACATTTTGGGTGCCATCGGACTGCACGGAATTGCATGGAATTTGGCCTATGTGTTCCTGGATGTGCGCAAGCGGTGGGAGACAAAAAATTTCGTGTCCTCTAAATCAATGGGGCTAATAAAAAAAGCTCCCCTCTATTTGAACCCCCTCCTAGGGTATAGAAGCTTCCCCTTCGAGAGGGCATTAAAAAAACAACCTCAGGGTTTCTATTAGAGGAATGAGCCACCTTCATTTTGAAGCCCTCCCCCTCCCCTAATTGAAGCCCCTACCCCTTGAGCAAACCTTATCTTCATTTGGATTACTTCTATTTGAATACTTTCCAATTAAACCCCCTCTTAGTGTGTTTAACCCCTCCCCCCCCGCTCTTCAAAAAAATAAACCCCCGGGCTTTTATTAGTGGAAAATCGGATTTGTTTCCCCCCCTCCCCTCAGCTTTTCCGAACGAAATGCCATCACTATGGCCGTTGGGCTGCTGCTGTGTGCCTATTTGGCCACGTTCAGTTGGCCTTTCTTTTCCGAAACCATTCCATATCAGCAACTGCAGTTGAACGTCTCCAACTTGTCGACGGCGTCTTCTTTTTCTTCCATTGTGCCCCCATTGGCCACCACATTTGGTGGCCCAGTGGAAGTGCCGCTTGGATGTCCCCGGCGCTTCGAATGGTGTCAGACAACGTGAGTTACACACTTAACAATGTATTAGAGTCCCCTGGGGCTTTATTTTTTAACCACCCCCAGGGGGGGCTTTATTGGATTCAATTGGCTTTGTTTTCGGAAGTTTGGAAGCATTTGTTTTGTCTATGCCACAAATATAAAAATGTGTGCCACACCCCGTTGCTTTCAGCAGCTTGGTAAGCATGCCAATATTTCTTGGCTCTTTGATTGTTGCCCTTGGCGTGGCCATTCCCGTCTCGAACATCAACTTGGACATTCTCTACTCCAAAGTGTTGGGCAACATTAGACAGGTGAAAACATGAAAGCGTCTATTCCATCTTGCAAAGAATTTGTGCGGCATTTTTTGTGAATTTTGGCACACTAAAATTTTTATCTCTCTCTCTCTCTCTCTCCCCCCACAGGGCACAATGCAAGGATTGTTCGTTGTGTGCAGCGACGGGCTGACCGTGGTGTTGCCAATTACACTCGGGTAAATTACCAAGTCCAGGGGGTTTAAAAAGTCTCCCCGACAATTTTGGGGCTTCATCTTTTGTCCTGGGGGTCTGGTACAAGCCCGTATCCAGAAAATTTTTTTGGGGGCGGGGATACAAAACCCGGCTGAGTACGGGAACGGCGTTACTGAAAAGTGTGAAGGGGTTCGGACACCCCCAAAATTTTCTGGGCCCAAATGCCCTAATATCTTAGTCCGAAGGGTCGCGCGGGGCTTAACCCTTACCAAGCGCACAATGACTGTGCGGTTGTCGTGGACAACAAAATGCGCGAATCGATCAACAAAATCCCCCAAAATCCAATTTAGGTCCATCTACGAATGGCACGGACCAATGCCAATTTGGTTGGCCATAATCGTGTGCCTTTTGCTTTCGCTGTCCCTTTGTGCCATTGCGCGCCATCGATTAGTGGCAAAACCAAAAGCGGCTTCTGCCGACAATTGTCTTAATATGCAAATTCTATCGGACAAAAAACGTTGAAATGTTTTGTGTGTACATACCATTCTTTTTTGATTGAATACGGTTGTTGGCGGATTTTGCGAAACAATTTTTTTTTGAATTTAATTGCGATGTCATTTTTTAGGGTGGAATTTTTTTAGGGGATGGGCTTCAAATGGAGGGATACTTAATTATTGTGTTGGGTATTAATTTTAAAACCAAATATTTGAAGGGCTCGCATTTACGGATTTGTGAGTCTAACGCAAATTTGCGTTTTTTTCCAGACTTTCGACAAAAACCCTAATTTGTGTTATCTGTATAAAAATGCCTCATTTTTGAAAATTGGCTATAAATTTTATCAGGGGTATTAACAAAACAAAAATTGCATAATTGGGCCGATCACCGATCACTTTGTTGATTATTTGGTGGCGGTTTGGGGATCGATGACTTTTTTTTTGTGTGTCAATAATTGTGAGTGTCTACGCCCAAAGAATGGTCACTGCCCCCGCGGGGCGTCTCCCCCATTTTGTCCGTATTTCCCTTGCGGCACGTATGCCGCGCTGCTCAGTTCCGGCGCCTCCAGCAATGCTGGCGCGGTTCGTCCACCGTCTGCGCGAAAGAGTGGGCGTCGTCGCCCCAGGCGTCGTTGACTTTCACCACGCGCTGTCCACCGCGCAATTGGCGCAACAAGCGACGCGTCTTCGCGTCCGCACGGTCCATGCACACAAAGTTGACCCGCTTCTTCGACATGGTCATGCTCTGCTGCTGCTGTTGCTCCTCCGCGTCGTCGTCGTCTGCGTCTGCGTCATTGGCGCCGCCGTCGGATGCGACAACGGCGGTGGTGCCGCGCGGGCACTGTTTGACCGGCTCAGTGGAGAAGCAGACGGCATGGTTCTGCTCATGGACCTTGGTGTTCCATGTTGGCCAAACAGCTTAATCGGGACGAAAAGCGGCGACATTAACCATGCTAATCGGGAAGAAGTTTTGGCCAGCCAAGTACCCCTCGCCCCAAGACACAAATCCTGGATACGTTTCCCTGATCCCTATCCAAAACTCTCCCAGACCCAAGTCTTGGATACATTTCCCTGATCCCTCTCCAAAACTGTCCCACACTCAAATCTTGGATATTTCCCTGATCCCTCTCCAAAACTGTCCCACACTCAAATCTTGGATATTTCCCTGATCCCCTCCCCAAAACTGTCCCAGACACAAATCCTGGATAATATGCCCCAATTGCTGCGCATGTTCACCTTGCCAAGCGCCGTCGTTGGTCACCGCCAGTTCCTGCTTCTGCTGTTGTTCGCAGTTGCACACACATTGGTCGCCATTGTCGTTGTCATCGCCGTTCTGTTGGCATTCCTGTCGGCATTGTTGCTGCTGTCCATCGTTGTACTCGTTTCCGTTGTTGTCACCGTTCTGTTGGCATTCCTGTCGGCATTGTTGCTGCTGTCCATCGTTGTACTCGTTCCCGTCGTTGTCGCCGTTCTGTTGGCATTCCTGTCGGCACTGTTGCTGCTGTTGTCCATCGTTGTACTCGTTCCCGTCGTTGGTGTCACAGCAACAGCAACACTTTTGTTGCTGCTCGTCCGCGTCAACAATGTCCACTGCTGCTTCTGCTGCTGCACTCTCTTCGGATGCTTCATCAAATTGTCCATCAAATTGTTCGTTGGCCCAGTCCTGCTGTTGCTGCTGCTGCTGCTGATCCTCCTCATCCGCTTCATCTTTGTTGTTGTTGCCCTTGCCGTTGTTGTTGTTGTACTGCTCGATGTCGTCGTCGTCGTCGTCCAATTGATTGTATTGGCGGTAAAAAGTGTCTTCCGACTGCTGCTGCTGTTCATCCTCATCGTTCTGTTGCTGTGATTGCTCGTTGTTGTAGAAGCTGTTCAATGCCTGGTCAGAGCACTGCTCCGAGTCGCGCAAGGCGTAAGAGCGATGGAATTGTGCCAAATCCGAAGCTGAAACAGCCCAACGTTAGCGGATGATTAGGACCGATCGCCGTTGATCAACCGAATCAAGACCAGCTTTTTGGGCCAAAATCCGAAACTCGGGGGGTCAAAAACCGGCCGAACCAAAAAACAGGACCTCCGAATTAAAGCCTATTTTGAACAACCCCAATAAGATGATGACATTTCCGGCACATTTTTTCTCAACATTTTGATCGCACACTCACCGATTTGGCCGTTGGCCATGCGCAACTCCTGCGCCTGATCAGCCGAGTCGTCGTAGTGGCCGCACAAACCGCATTGCGTGCCCTTGTACGCTTGCGACACCTTCAGCCACGCCTTGCGACCGTTGAAACGCACTGCGATTCCGTCCGCGCTGCGAATGGTCACATCCCTTTGTCGCTGTCCGTCGTTGAACTGCACGCACAAGTCGTCCTGGCACTGCTCGTCATCCCAGTTGTTGTTGATCTGCATTGGCTGACCGTTCAGCTTGCAGATGAGCCGTTTGTGCTGCGCCTTTGTCTGCTTTGGCTGACATTCGATCTGTTGCCCTGCGGTGATCACTTTCAACACCTTAAAACGTTGGTTCAGAGACGGGAATCGATCAGTCGAGGGCCAAATCAAAAAAACCCGAAAAACAGGGATTCTAAACAGGTGGCCGGGCAAAAGCCCTCGTGCCGGGGTTCCGGATAAAACTGGTAAAGGTGAAATCCCGGACTAACAAACAACAACAACACAACTAGCACCTGGGCCTAGGATCTCGGGAAAATCGGAAAATCCCGCTAATTATCCGCCGCTGGATTCGCGCACGCATTTCAAAAAGGGTTCACTTTGTCCGCTTTCGTTGCCGATTTCTTGGCATTTTGTTGCGGCACTTTCTTCATCATCACAGCGAATTGTGGCTGCTGTTCCGAGCCGCAATCTTTGGCCAACACGGAGAAGCAATTGGCGGAGAGCGGAGCCGAGTAGACGAGGCCATCTTTTTGGGAGTGCGTAATTTAAATTGGAAATTTTGTGTCATAATGCAAAAAAAAAAAAAAACAAATAAATTTCCGCCGTTTTCATCGGTGGCTTTTCCCTCCCGCCGCACTTTCAAAATGCTCACCAAAAGTGTCCACACTTTGTCCGTTGACCACACATTGGGCACGCCTGTCGGGGCTAATCTGTTGTAACAGTTGTGCCATCGGCGAATTCATCGCTTGCGCATTCGGCTGACGGATCAGTGGAAAAGGGCGCACTTTGGCGGGCAGTTCAATTTGTTGCATGCGCAACTGCTGGACCGGCGTACGGATGGTCACATTTGCATTGTTCGGATTCAACGGATCAATGGAAATTGTGGCGGCAATCTGAGACAGAAAAAAAATGTGATGGGTGATCAACAACAAACATTGACTCGCTCTGATCAATAAATCATTGAATTTATGATCGTATTTCGGAAAATAAAGCCCCCCCCCCACATGGATTAGGGCCGCTCCTGAAACAGAGCCTCCCCCCTGAAATAGTGCCCCCTGAAATAGATCGCCACTGAAACCAGCGCCCTGAAATAGAGCCCCGCCCTGAAATAGAGCCCCCATGAAATAGATTCCCCAAAATAAAGCCCCATTTGGAGAAAAGTCGGAAAATAAGCCCCTCCTGACAAAACACTCGTCTTTAAATAGAGCCCCCTCCCCTCGGCTTGCCTTTCCATTTTTTGGTGCATTTTGTGCGCTCAACAGTTGCGATTTGGTGTTCCAAAAGTAGGCCGCCTTGAGCATCTCCAGCGCGCGGTCAATGCCATTCTGTGCGTACGGCTTCAGCGCATAAGTGGCCTCCATTTGGAAGGCGTTCAGAAAGGCACTCCGTTGTTGCATGTTGCGCAACTGCTGTTGTGCCATCGCTGCTTTGCCCTGCGACTGCTGTTGTTGTTGAAGCATACTGCGAATGTGTGCCGCATGCGTTTGCGTGCCATGGATTCGCATGTTGATGTGCTGCTTGGACTGGCCGCCGCCCGGGGCGCCCCATTGTGCGTTCGTCTGCGCGACAAACTGCTTCCACGACTGTTGTTGCAGTTGGTCCACGGATGGCACAGTGTTCGGCATGACCAACTGCGCTTGTGAGTTCAGTGTCCATCGTTCGTTTGCGTTGGCGTTCGCCTGCACGGTGCAGAAGTCGCGGCGCGCATCGCATTGCGCTTGGATGTCCAAATGCGCTCGCGCCTCTTTGGCACCGCCGCTTGTTTGTGCGCTGAGCAGCAGTGCGTGTTTGTACTGCTCGAGCGGCTTGTACGCGCCGATGAAGTTGTCCAGCTGTTGCTGCTGTTGTTGTTGTTGCGTTTTCTGCTTCGGTTGCTGACTGTCGTCCGACGCGTCTTGTCGCTGCAACTGCGCGAACGCGTTGCAAAGGTCGCAGTCGTCGTCGTCGCCGCCGCCACCATTCTGTTGGCATTGCTCAGTGTTACTGCAACTGTACGCGTTGTGGAACGAGTCGACGAAAAAGTTGCGCAGCTGTGCGTCCGGCTGCACAATTTGTGCCACCCGTTGGAAGTGCTGCCCGCTCGCGCGGAAGATGGCCTCGCGCGGACTCTCCTGGCCCGGCTCATAGTGCACCTGGACGGCGCTTTCCGCAGTTGGCGCCATGTACAGCTTGGAAAACTGCTGGTAGATGTTGGTCGGCATGGAGGCGGGCAAATGGTAGTGCCCTGAAGTGACGCACAAAAAAAAATTGAAATTTAAACTCTCCCCCCCCCTCTTTGGCTATGTCCGATTCCGGGTTCCGTTCAAAGTCTAACCCCGAAACGAATCAAAATCAGAAACTCCCGGCTTGTGCCGGATCCCGTTAAAATAAACCCGAAAAAAAATTAAAAAAAGCCCCCCGCTGTGCCCAATTCCGTTACAGTAAAATTTAACCCGAAAAGATCAAAATAGGAATCAGCGGCTGTGGCCAACACTTTCCGGGTCCGGTCGGGTGCCCATTAAAATTAAATTCACTGATCAGTGATCAGTCAGTCAAAATGATCAGTTTGTCAAAATTCCACTGATCAGTCAGTCAATTACCGCGAATGTGCAATGGCAGTGCCAAATGTTTTTGGCCGATCACGGTGTTCACTTCGCGCTGCTGTTGTTCCAGTTTCGGGTCGTGGACGGTGAGGATTTGGCGCGGCTCGCGCACCAATTTGCTGGCGGGGTCAACCTTGGCGATGAAAGTGACGGGCAACGAGTGAGCGCTGGCCAACTGAGTCTTGTGCTGGGGCAATGTCAATTTGATGCTAATGCCATGCTGCTGCTGCTGTTGGTCGGCACAGTTGGCGCTCAGTTCGCCCTGCAGCGGCAAATTGACGTGCACTGACCGAACGCATTCGACACCGCTGGCCGTGAACGGGGTCAACACCTCCTGAAAGTTGCGCCCAAAATTTGTGAACGAACACCTCTCTAATAATTGGTTAATCGAATCGGTGAAACCCCTCAATTTGAATATCCCCCTCAAATAGAGCCCCCCCCCATGTGGAACGCCTCAAATAGACCCTTTTTTTTTAGCTCCCTTCCTCTATTAGAACCCCCCCATTTATGAATTCCACTTTAATAGATCCCCATTGCTGAACCCCTCTATTTGAAACTCGTCCTCTAATAGAATCCCCCCTAGAGGGCATATTGAAAAGAATTGGGGCTCTATTAGGCAAAATACGGTAAGAGTCAAATGCCACCACAGTTAAATTGGATAAATGCCATCCTTGCCAACCAAACAGACCATTTTCTGAATGTGTGCCATACGAGCCGCCTTGGTGCACTCAAATTGGGCACTCAGTGACATTGCCACGCTTGTCGTGTCGACATTGACGTTCAGCCGACCGCCAATGTTGGCCAACATTGGCATTGTGTTCAGAATGCGCAATGGCACGCCAACGGATGTTGGCATTTTGGCCTCCTTTTCGTTCATGTTCTGCACAATGGCCATTTGAAGCGGTTGTTGTTGCTGTTGTTGTTGTTGTCCATGGACGTCGTCGCCAAATTGAAAGGCAAAGTTAGCCTTGGCTTTTGCCTGCTGTCCTCCTCCGTTCAACATTCGACGCATTTGCTCGCCGATTATGTGCTCGTCCACAGCAACAAATGCCTTGTCCACATTGTTGTAACGAAGGCCAACCATGGCGAACGGTCGCATGTTCTGCTGCTGTTGCTGTTGTTGCTGATATGTGTCCATGTCCACGTCGTCGGCTTCCGTGCCCATGTCAAAGTCGGATCGACGGCTTTTGATGCCCAATTTTTGGTAAATGTCGCGCAACTTTTTGCTGCTCTGCTTCCCGTCGTTGTTGCTGTCATGTTGCTGTTTGCGCTTGACGATTTTGTTGGCCAAATTGTCGTACCATTTGTGGGCCTCTTGCTGCACCATGAACAGCTTGACACTGTTCTGCTCGTACAACTCGTTGAATTGTGTGTCCAACTGAGCGTGCGCATAGGCGGGCAGTGCCGACCGCGATGAAATGGCCTGCGCAAAGGACACGGACATTTCACCGCCGCCGTCTCCGCCTTCGCGCTGCTGCTGCTCGTTGTTGTTGTTGTACAGCCCGTATTGCCATTTTCCACTGGAACGCAACTGCTGCTCGTCCACGTTGGCCGATTTCAGTGCCGTTTTGATGTGTTTGGCACTGAATTGGCAAAATGCACATACCGTTTTTTAAATTCAGTTAGAGTGCTTTGGGGCTTCTATTTCAATACATCCCTCTAGGGGGTAGTCTATTGAAAGTCGGCTTCAGTGGATGAATGCCTTAGGGAAAGGAGGCTTTTAGCACTTTAACGGGGTGTTTTTTTGAGGGCGGCTTTATTGGATATGGTTCGATTATAGGGGCTTCAATTAGAGAGAGGTGTTGGGATTGGGCTAAGATTTTCTTTATACGCCCTTGAGGATGGGGCTTCAATTGGATGGGAGGTTTCTATTTTATTGGGCCTCTATTAGAGGAATACGGTAGATTTCAAAGTCGAAACTGGTCATACATTTGCGTGTCGTCGTGCGACTTGGCCACCGTCTTCATCGTTCTGTAGCAGTACGACTGCACTTCCTTGTTCGGCTCGTTGCCAATGGCGTACATCAGCTGATCAATCACCGGCGGCGTCGTTTGTGCGTTCAACAAATTGGCGAATGCGACAATTCGCACTTGCGGCTGTTCGCGCGTGTTCATGAACAGCGGCAACAGCACACTGTCTACAGCTTGGGCCATTTGCGGGCGCAGACGGCGCGTCGCGTCGATGGCCATCATGCGCACGACGCGCGGCTCGCGCGTGTCTTTGATGATCCGTTCCAAATCCGCCAGGGCGATGTCCAGGCCGGCATTGCCAAGCGCGCCCAACGCCACCGCCTTGTCGTAGATGCAATCGTGCCCTTGTTGCTGTTGGCTCTGTTTGTAGACGGCGAGCATTGCCTGAAACAGCAAAACAATTTGTACAATACTTACCGTTTTTCTTAAAATTGACCCCTCACCCCTAATTATAATCCCCTAATAGAGCCCACCCCTTTTGAGGGGGGTTGTAGGGTTGTACCATCCCCCTTTAATAGATCCAGCTAAAATAAAGCCCCCCCCCCCTTTTGAGGGGGGGATTCAAAAATAGAGTTTTTCCTAAAATAGAGCCCCCCCCCTAAAATAGAGATTCCCATTTGCGAGAGGAAAGTCTCGCCCCTAATGGGATACCACCACAAAATAGAGCCCCATGGGCTCTTCATTTAAGGCCCCTACAATAATAATTGCTGCCCGTCCTCAAAAATGCCGACACATTGAACTGACCTCCTTGTACTTGTGCTTCGTGTCCATCGCGCATTGGCCCTTGGCGAAGAAGCCGGACTGGGCACAGTTCGCCGACGAAGTTCCAACACATTCTTGCGCATTCTTCTCCGTCCGATGTTGGCACAATTCGTTGACCAACGCGCCAAAGGCCAGCCAGCACGTCTGACGAAGCATCAGATTGCCGTCCATTGCGTCAGATTGGCATAAATGCTTCATCTCTTCGACAATACTGTCCGATGGGGCCGGCAATTGGTTGAGTCCAAGCAGAGACTGTACAGCGACGGCCGAAGAAATTTGCTGAAAAAAATATGCCAATCATTTGTTAACATCCCCCAGGAAATGCTTGTCTCGTTCTCAATTGGCTAACATCCCTCAGAAAATGCTTGTTCTCAATTGGCCAACACTCCCGGGGGATTGTTTGTCTCGTTGTCAATTGACCAACCCCTCCTGCCCCGGGAAATGCTTTTCCTCAAATCTCATGCCTTGCTCTTGATCTTTTGTGCCAACTCGGCCACACAGTTCAGCGTGCCGCATTGTGCCAACGCGTTGGCGACCAACTGCTTGCACTTCTGCTGCTTCTGTTGCTGTTGTGCCGTCGTCGGTGTTTGTGCCGTCGTCGGTGTCCCTGCGGCGGCGCTGCACTGCTGTTGCTCCACCTGTTTCAGCTCGTTCTGTGTGCTCATGCGCAGCATTTCGACAAGCCGTTGCTGTTGGACGGGCGCCTGCTGGTCAATGCCCTTCTGCTTGTCCTGCGTGTACTGCTCCAACTTGAACAGTGCCTGTTTTGCCTGTGCCACCTTTGGCACTTGCGCAAATGGCGTGCCTTTGCCGTCCGTGCCGAACTCTTTGTCGCCATTCTGAACCGGACACAGACCCGAATTAGACATGCCGCCGGCTTCATGAACATTTTCCGGCATGAAATAGGGTGGTGAAATATTCTATAACACCTTGGAAGCCGGATATCCGGCGGATATGCCAAGAATCCCCAAGATAAGTTCTGGGGCACCCGACAACGGTCGATAACTCCCACGGCAACCAATGCCAATATGCCCAAGATGGATTAAAATTTGGCGGACTACCCAATAACCCCCGCGGTAATCGATGCCAATAAGCCCCAGATGGATCAAAATTCGGCGGATTATCCAATAACCCCCACGGCAACCGATGTGCCAATAAGCCCCAAAGGGATCGAAATTTTGAACACGAAACAGACTTGGAAGAAGCGCTTCTCGTCCACCTCCTTGTCATTTGAGTACAACAATGTCTCGTCCTCAATTGCGCTTATGGCCGGGATTTGTTGCTGATTTGGCTTTGCGTCCAGCGCCCGCAGCGTTGCGACTGCGATTGTTTGCATGACGGCGCCGTTGCCGCCGCCGCCGTTCGCGGCGCTTTTTGAGTGCCCGTCGTACATGTACTGTGAGCGCAATTCGCACCCGACCAACGCGTACTGCTCGCCGCCGGGCTCGCCATGGACACGGCAACGAATGACCGTTGAGCGGTCCAACTACACAAAATGATATTACATATACTGCTCGAATTCGAGAAGGAGATACTGCCAATCATCGTATTTTCTAAGAAAATTAGGCATGGGGCTCTATTCCAGGGGGGTCTTTATTTGAGGAAGTACGGTATCAACCACTCTCACCTCGTTCTCTTGCACTTCCTTCGGGTCACATTTGGCACATGGATGCTGCTGTTGCTGACCACCGCCGCCAATTTGTGGTGATGCTCCAAACTGATCAGTCTGAGTGTTTTGCTGTTGTTGATCACCTTGCTGCTGCTGCGCCCAGTATCTTAAAATGGGGCAATTTGTTTGCCTTTGAATATGCCGTGCCAACAATTGCCAATGTGCCATTTTTAGTGCCACCTCCCCCCCCCACCGCCCCAAAGAAAATGCTTACTGTTGGCATTGTGCACAATTCATTTGCGGCTGATCAGTCTGGAAGCCGTTGGCCACATCGGCAACCTTTTGGCATTTTTTGAAGTTGATCGTCTTGGTCACATTGTACTGCTGCTGCTGCTGTCCGCTGTTGCTGCTGCTTGCTTTGTTTATGGTGTACGTTGTTTGGCAAATGCCCTCCAAAGTGATCTGTTCAAAATGCGTTAGATCATTGCTTGATCGATCAATCGTTTTGATTTTGGGCACTGCCACTTACTTCCGGAATGGTGAACGTCTTGCCCAGCTTGGCATCTTGCTGCTGCTGCTGTTGTTCATCACCACTGCCGCTTCTGCTGGTGTGCAATCTTTGCGCGTTGTTTTGCTTCATGTTCAACTGAACAACGATGAACCAATTATAGGCGCTTCCCCAACAAGTTCAAGCAGTTCATCGCCATTGGCAAAACTTGACTCGTACTGGGAGAAGTATTTGTCCAACTCCAACTCGTACTGTGATTCAGTTTTAAATATTGGATTTTCAAATCTATCACAGTCTTCACTCTCGTGTAAATAGTACGAGACGTAGTTGAACGAGTTCGCAAAGTTGCGTTTGTGCCAATGCCAACGCCATGCCCCCAATGCCATCGCCATGTCCCAGCCCCAACCCGTCCAAACCTGGATCATGTTCAGCACGGCCTTCTTCACATTCTTGGACCAATCTTCCGTGTCCTGTTGGCATTGCACGCGTTCAATGACGCCGTCCGTGTAGCTGAACTGGCACGGTGTGTGCAGCTGCTGCTTAGCCGGTTCCGGAATGTTCGTCTAAATTGTTGCAAATCCCATTAAGAAAAGCTTCCCTTGAGGGAAATGAAAAAAGAAACAAAAAGACCCATTTAAAGGCCCCCCCCCCAAATAAAAGTCCCTTCTTTGCCAGCTAGATTTATCGCCCCCCTTAATTGAACCCCTCTCTGTAATAGAAGCCCTCCCAGTTTAAAGTCTCTATCCAAATGAAGCCACAATTTTACACCTAAAATAAAAGCTTTCTCAATTTGAAGCCTCCTCTCACAGAGAAACCGCCCTCGAATTTGAGTCTGATCGGTTGAGCCCCCTCTAATAGAAGCCGCCCTTTAGGGGTATTGGAAATCAAAAAATCTCATGGGTACTCTATTAGAGGAAGTGCGCGGAATTTGCGTTTTGTTGCCTTATCCATTCATCCCTTGACCACTTCAACATGTCTCCCTGACCTGCTCGAATGCTGCCATTGGCTGCACCTCCTGCGGTGCCGACATTTGTCCGTTCTGTTGTCCCACCCGGCACTGCTGCAGTTGCAGCTGTGCATGTCGTTCAGAGGCAAACCGGATGTTAGCCAAGCATTGAATGCGCGTCACGGCCTTTTGCTGCGGGTTGGCCGCGTTCGGCTCCTCCGTCGACAAAAGCCCGGAAGCAATTTGGGCATTGTAGATGAAGCTGTACTCGGTGCCCGTTTGCTGGAACGGCTTCAGCTCGGCCGCATCTTTGTCAAAGCTGTTCTGTGCCGCCGCATTGGCGTTGCCGTCGTCGGATTTGGCACTCGGCGAAAAAATGTTCAAATGGCTAAAAATGGACTGGCGAATGCCGGCGGTGCCAACACTCAGACAGGTGGCCATGAAGACCACAAATGCCAGGGTGCGCATGTTTCCGGTGGATTTGTTGTGATTGGATAAATTGATCGGTGGGGTCTGATTGGTGGGATCACTCAATGTTGATCAGAATCGGCCAAAATGTGTTTTTTGATCGCTGGAGGGGATTGGAAGGATTGTTCGAATGTGTGCCGTTCTGCCGCCGTATTTATACTGTCCGTTTATCCTCCGGGGGCGACGGACAGTCGCTGCAGGAACAAAATTTTTTTTTTCAAATTTGGCGCTGATAACAGCCAAAGGAACGCCGCCGGGCAAAATGACAGGTGACAGACAGAAGACAACGAATCGCCCCCTAATTGACAGTTCTCTCCTTATTCTGTTCACTTGGACTGATTGGTGGCTGATTAGAAATGTCCACGGCGCCCCTCCGGCGCCTCCGCCATTCATTGGGCATATGCCATTCAAAATCATTGCCATTCAAATTTTTTTTGGAAATTAAAAAAGGAAACACTTTTGGCTATGGAGACAAATAAACCAAATTTGGGTCGAATTGAAGGCATTTTATACAAATTCGACATTTGCGCTTTCGAATTATACCGAATTTGTCGAATTTGACGGACAATAAAAAAGTTACGGTGTCTTAAAAAGTTCGCTTCATCAGAGACGTTGGTTTCGACCGGAAAAGCCGTCCATACATTCATTTAAATATTTGGCGTTTTATTTAAAGCCAACGAATTAACGCAAATGCCATTTTTTCCATTTTACGTCGAAATTCCACGGCGTTTTTGGTGCCATTATTTTGTTTCTTTATTCAGAAATGGAAATTTTGTTGGACAAAACAATTTTTTCCGTCATCGACCCGCCGAATTTGCGAATTAATGCGCCGCGATGGCTAACGGTCAAAAATTCCAAAAAATCCATCGGTTTTAATTTTCTCTCTCTTTTTTTTTCAGTTTCCGTCGCCAATGCAAGTGTTTTTCTTCGTTTTGCTCACCTATTTCCTCGTCTCTGGTGGCATTGTGTACGACGTGATCAATGAGCCGCCGTCAATAGGTCACCGAAACTATCAGTGAATCAAAAAATACAGCGATCGGATTTTGGGAGAAAAATGGGACTGGGAAATCCCAATTTGACCGGGATCCCGTTTTTTTCAACAAAACGGGACCGGACAATCCTGGACGGGGCTCAAAATCTACAATTTATGTGATATTCTAATTTTGTGGGATTTTGTTGACGCTCAATTCGTTATTTGTCTGACAATGAGCATACTGGTCGGAAACAAAACGACACAGACTCAATTCCCGGACCCGTTCGGTCTAAATACAATACAAAAATGACTCCGAAAATGCAACAAATTTTGACTTTTCAATTTTTACATTTATTGTAATTTGTTTGTCACACATTAACCGTTTCCCTCTTCCATGTTTAGGCTCGACTGTGGACGAGCGTGGCAACAGTCGACCAGGCATTTTTTCTTTCTTTTTTATCCCTCCCCCGCCTCAATAATTTCTTCCGACTTTTCAGTGGCCATTATGCCCTACCGCGTCAATGGCCAATACATTATGGAGGGCCTCGTCGCCTCGCTGATGTTTTGTCTCGGAGGTTGGCAAAAAAAAAACACTTTTGGCACTTTGTCCATCGGCGAATTAATGTGGCAAAATGGGTAGAATGGATGGCCTTTTTGTCTGATGGCCATTCGCTCTTTCAAAACAGCGTTTGGCCATTTCGTACGGGGCCAAAATTAAACCCAACTCAAAAAGGGTGCCATTTTTTTGAATCTTGGCCATTTGCCATGCAATGGCAAATGGTGGCATTCGTTAATGGCACACAAACCAATATTACCTGAATTTTTTGTCCAATTTTAGGGATGGGTCGAGGGGCCTTTCATTTCGTCAAAAAGTTTATAATATTTCCCCTCTCTCTCCGGCACTTTTGTACCGATCGACCCATTGAAATAATCAAAATTTGTTTGGGTCACTAATTAATTACCCCCGGGGGGTGCCATCGTTTTCCCTAACCGTCCCCCTTCCCATTTTCGGCCTTGGCATTATCATTTTGGACAAATGTACGCATCCGTTGACCACCAAAAACAATCGGACAATGCTTTTCGGACTCGGCTTCTCCTTGCTGTGCATCGGCTTCTTCACCACGCGGATGTTCATGAAGATGAAGCTGCCCGACTATTTGCAGTCTTAAAACATTTTATTTTTTAAAAATAAATGGCGGTCAAAAATCTAATTTTACTTTTTTTACTGATTTTTTAATTAATTTATTATTTTTTGTTTTAATTGTACATGCAATAAAGCCTTTTTACCACAATCCATCACTTTTTGCCTTTATTTTTAAGTTTTTCACATTTTGGCTCTTTCTTTTTCCCCAATTTGTGCCGCCATTTTTTGTTGGCTTTTTGTGACATTAAATGCGACGGATTATCTGCAGCAGACATCGTGCAAGTCAAAAGCTACATTTCGTTTTTGGTTGGATTTGGGTTATCCATTTCGCTAAAAAGAATTTTGGCTGGATTTGGGGATATCCAATGGCTAACATCCCGTCGTAGCGAAAAGCCTAAATTGATGAACAGACAAAATGCGACTTTCTTGGGGCATCCTTTCGAATATTTTACTTCGGCCCCCGGGGCGATTGTTCCCTTCCCCCCATCGGTCATAGTGTCGCCTGCCTACCATTTCAAAATATTAATCCAATTTTAAAATTCACAAATTAAATTTCTAATCCTTCCGCCGCCCCCCCCCCACAGTTTCTTTGGCTAATCAGGAAATGAATGCTTCATGCAAAATTCAAACATTTCTCTGTGAAAGAGACTCATCTGCGCCGCCGCGTCAATTGAAGCCTTTGGAAGAAACCTTTCATTGTTTTTGGGTCTTTTTGTCCGATTATTGTATAATGTCATCGGAGTTTTTGTCACAAAATTTAATCGTCTCCCCCCGGGGGCAGTGCCGTCGCCTGTTCATTCTGCGCCTTCACACACACCGCTCGACTTTCTTTAACATTTATCCCTTTTTTGCTTTTCATCCGCTGCCGGTGAAGTTGCGCACCCTCCCGCCGCGGGGCAAAGTAAAAGTGCCATCGACGACGACGACGGCTTTGGAGTTGTCCGTCTCCCGCGGGCAGATTAGCGATGTGTGTTACGCGCGTTAATCCGTCGGCATTTCTACGCCCGGCTCAAGCCCCTCCGGTCATCCGACCACGCAATCGTCCCCCCCCCCCCCCCAAGCAACGCATTTTGCCTATGCCCAAACTGTACATCGTAATACATAACATTGGGGGGATGCCGAATCTTGGAGCAAAAAATCCCTAGGGGGACAGAAAGAGTGAGTCAAACAACCAAACCAATCGGCCGAATGGCATTTTTGACGAAATTAGTCAGGGCAATAATTGCGCGGAATGGGCGAATAAATATAATATTCATTTTCATATTCATTCGTTCGTCGTCCTTTTATTCCTACAACCCCCCAGGCGCTGTGCCCATCGCAAAATTTGCATAAAATGCGCGCGGATTTTTCTTTTTTTTATATTTTTGTGCCGTCCGATGGACTCCATCGATTGCGCTTTCAAATGGTGGCATTTTTCCAACAGTCAATGTGTGCAATAATGGCACACAAAAAATCAGGCACAATTTTCTGTCTGACAGCAATGAATGGCGGCGGCACGGGAAACAATGCACAATTATTTGCATTCCCCGGGGGGCAAAAACAATTATTATTTTATTATTGTTTTGTGTTGGAGGTGGCGGGCGGACCCCCGCCACCCCGGGGGCGACAAACCCAAACAAAAAGTGGCATTTTGCCTGTCCCATTCCCATCCACCACCACAGCCAATTATTCACCTCCGTTTGATAAAAAAATAAAAATTAATAATAAAAATTGAAAGGAGCGCAAACGGAAGAGACAATTTGAAAAAAAAGAAAGAAAGTCCGCCGATGATTGCCCCTCCGGTGATGATTATCCTTTTTATGCCATTTTAAGCTGAGTTAGTTGAGTAAGTAATTAAAATATGTTCACATCATTTGTAAAATTTGTAATTATCTCATAAATCGTTCCTTTTTTGTAAGACAATAGGAAACTAACAAAAAAGAGGTCGGCTTTAAGGAGAGGAGAGATGAGAGAGGAGGAGGAGGTAAGAGGGAGATAGGGGGAGAGAGGGGGCAGTTGTAGGGCGAGAGGGGGGGCAGAGGGGGATGAGAGAGACCGGGGGAAAAGGAAGGGGAGTAGGGAGAGAGAGGGGGGAAGAGGGGGGCTGGCTGAGGAGGGAGGAGATGAGAGAGAGAGAGAGAGAGAGGGGGATGAGAGAGACCGGGGGAGAGAGGGGGGGTATAAGGGGGATCAGAGAGACCGGGGGAAAAGGAAGGGGAGTAGGGAGAGAGGGGGCGGGGGAAGAGGGGGGCTGGCTGTGGAGGGAGGAGATGAGAGAGAGAGAGAGGGGGATGAGAGAGACCGGGGGAGAGAGGGGGGGTATGAGAAATAACGGGAGAGGGGGAGAGAGGGGGGGGGGGTATGAGAAATAACGGGAGAGGGGAGAGAGGGGGCGGGGACGGGCGACTTTCTTCTAAAAGCATTTAAATTCATAGCAAAAGGCGGCAAAAAATTGAGTGCCGAAATCGGCGGAGTAGAAAATAATTGTCCCTGCCCCGCGGGGCATTATTTTTTTTGTCACCAAAACATTTTGTTTTTCGGCACTTTTTCGATTCACACAACTTTGTCCGGCCAACAAATCCATCAAAAATCCCCCCCCCCCCCCTCATTTATGACACTTTTCATGGGAACATTGACATTTTTAAGAGTGGATAATTTTATTTTGATATCATTGGTTGCCCTTCATAAATTGTCGATTGTTCGGGAAATTAGCCGAAATTCGGGCTCAAAATGTCGGCCAATTCGAACAAAATTTTGACTTTAGGTCGAATACACACTGATGGATTAAAGTGTGTTCAAAAAGCTTCAGCTACCTTCAAGCAAAAGTTAATTGGGGAATTGGACAAAAATTAAAAAATTATGGCCAAAAAACCAAAAAATGCGCCAATTTTTGTGCCCTTTTTTGGCCATACATTTTTTTGAGAATTTACGGCAATTATTTAATTTGGCATTCGGACCGGAAGCGAAATGGACTGCTATAAAATTAAAAAAAAAACAAAAATTCATTGCCCTTTCATCAGCTTAGAAGGGATCGAATCCCTGGCGTAATTTAATCCCCTAAAACACTAAAATAATAATTCTTCCGGTGGCACGCCCTCGGGCGATGAATTTGTTGGTTCATTGAAAAGTGAACCAACAAATTTGGTTTTTCTTAAACAAGGCTTCAAATCGCATTATTTTTATTTGTGTGCCGCCAAGCGGAAAATGGGGGGGGGGCGAAGTAAACGGATTAATTTCGCCTATAAAAACGGCGCATCGAACATGCTTAAATTGGCAAAGTACGGCACCAATTCCCTCCCGCCCAATTTCGGCAAAGTAAACAAAAAATTAATCGGCTAACATTTCTTTATTTAATGGCATTTATTTTTAGTGTTTAGCCATATCCAATCATTGCTCTCTCTCTCTTTTTTTAAATGGCATTTGAACACGACCAATTCGCGCGTTTTGTCGCCGCCCCTCCGTCCCCCGGGGGGCGCCATTGTCGCCAGTCGTCCGTTGTCCATCCACAAAAGCCGTCCGTGTTGGCACGACCCCCGCGGCACTGTGCCGTCCCGAAAATGGACCGTCGCGCGGCCAGCGGAAGCAGAAGGCGGAGAATGGCATTGGTTGTCGTCGTCACGCTCAAATTGGCACTTTTGTGCGGTTGGCTTTTGCACGGTGAGTTGGTGGTCTAGGGGTTTAGACAAATTGAATTTGGTGAAAATGGCATTTCATCAAAAGCCCCCGAGGCACCAATTCTCGACCACAGTGTTTAAATCGCGTTGATCCGGGATCGGGGCCAGAGACCAATGCCGGCTAAAGTAAGGCAGCCGGGGATTGACTCATAGGTCGAGCATGGCCCAGGGATTGAACCCCAGAGGTCGGGCGGTGGTTAGAAGTTAGGTTCTGCCCCGGCCCCGATATCACCGACCCATACGTCCCCGATTCCCGATATTTTTGAACCTATTCTCCGATCCCGACATTCCGTCCCCGGCAATCCGATCCCCGACATTCCATCCCCGGCAACCCTGGCCCCCGACATTCCATCCCGGCATCCCCGACATTCTTGTCCCCGGCAATCCCGGTCCCCGACATTCCATCCCCGGCAATCCCGGTCCCCGATATCCCATCCCCGGCAATCCTGGCCCCCGACATTCCATCCCGGCAATCCCGGTCCCCGACATTCCATCCCCGGCAATCCTGGCCCCCGACATTCCATCCCGGCAATCCCGGTCCCCGAAATTCCATCCCCGGCAACCCCGTTCCCCGACATTCCATCCCCGTCAATCCCGGTCCCTGACATTGTTGTCCCCCCGCAGAGTCGGGACTGAATCCTGCTTGAATAGACTCCCAAAAATGTCGGCGCACAGTGTCGTCTCTGCGCGGATTATCTCCATTTTAACCCCTGGGGTGAAAATGCTCAAATGCCGCATTTGTCCGCGCATTTCCTTTTCCGTCCACCTTCAGAACTCATTGTCAACTTTGACGAGTCCCAATGTGTTCGCCAACTCGCCGCTGCTTCTCCTCCCACATTTGTGCCAAATGCTTTTTCGTCAACGAATGGCACAAAAATTGAGCAAAATTCGATGGACATCCGACGACGGAAGGAACCGAACGCAGTGGTCGTTGGAGTTCAAATGCCACCAAATGTTGCCGGAGGCCAAAAGTGGGCGAAATAATTGGAATGAAATTTGGGCGAAAAAAGTGGTAAACATCTTTATTAAATTTCAGTCAAATGCCATCGCCGACTCGCGACAGCACGACAACGATCGGCGAATCGCATGGGACGGATGCCAAAAAAGAATTGGTGCCGAAGCGCCGACGGAAAGTCATTTTGCGCAGAAAACTTTCGCGGAAAGGCGCCACCGCAAACGGAATAATTGGTCCGTTGAATGAATTAAAAGCAAAAATAAGCCATTTGATTGGTTGGAATGCCAAATACCTCTTTTTAATGGCATTTCTTTGTCCATATCGATTGATTGATTGATCCAATCGATCATTATTTTGATCAATGTTCGCCCTCTTTTTTAGCGGCAAAGGGCGGCGCCGTCCGTCGCGTTGTTTGGCGCGTTGTGCCGTTGAAGCGATTGCCGCCGGAGGTCGCCGACAGCGTTTGGCAGCATGCCGAAAGTGCCGGTGATGAGCGTCGATTTGATACCTTTCCATTTGACAACGAATTTTCGGCAGTGCCGTCGACTGAGGGCACCAAATTAGGCATTGCCGACGGCGGGCAATCCGCCGTCGGCGGACCGGTGAGGACGAAAACGGGCACGGTGGTGGTCAGGCGACCAGCAGCAGCGGTGGAAAGAGGCGAAGGCAGGCGAAGGATGGCACGGCGAAGGACAACGGCGCCGATTGAAGGAAATTCCGCCGCTGATAAAGCCGGTAGGGCAATGACCCAAGCTGGTTGAGACCCAAATTCCCGAGATTCGAGACTTAATCCCGAGTCTCGAGACTTGACCCCGAGACTCGAGACTTAATCCCAAGACTCGAGACTTAATCCCAAGACTCGAGACTTGACCCGAGTCTCTAGACTTAATCCCGAGACTCGAGACTTAATCCCGAGACTCAAGACTTAATCCCGAGACTCGAGACTTAATCCCGAGACTCAAGACTTAATCCCGAGACTCGAGACTTGACCCCGAGACTCGAGACTTAATCCCGAG
>JAKKIK010000616.1:0-26549 GCA_024500135.1 Heterodera carotae | reverse complement strand
GTCCCGGTTTAAATCCCGGCCCACCAAAAAACCCGGGTTACGGGAGCGGGATCCCGGGAAAATCCCGGTCGGGATCCCGCTCCCGCCGGGCACTAACTTAGACCTTCGAATAATATTTAAATATTTTTTACTGTAAACATTTCGCCAAATTTTATCTTTTTTTCTTTTCTTCTCTTCTTCCGAACAGTCTATTTCAATTGCGGACATTTTTCTTTCTCCTTTGTTTGGTTTGCTGCACAAAATGCCGGCTTTTGGCATTAAAATTGTGTTAAAGTATCACACAATTTAATCTGTTTCTTTGTTTCTGCATTCGCGCGCCATCGGCTTAACCCTAAAATAAAGTCGCGGTCGGTTAACCGAGCCGAATCCCGTCTTTTTTTCGTCCGAAAAAATAATGGTTCAAAAACGGCCTGATTAACCGAAGACAAATCGTGGCCCCGGTGTAACCAATTTTGCCCTATCTTATTAAAACGAATTGGTTTGTTCTGATCCTTTTTCATTAGTTTTTTTGGCTTTTTCTATTTCCTGAAATTGTGATTTCTTTATTTTCTTTAAAACAAAAAATATGATTTTTCTATTTTAGCATAGACAAATACTTTCTTTGAATGGATCATAATTTCGGAACTGACAGCGTATCATCATCATTGGGGCCGACGGACAACAACAAAAATGTTGATGAACGTCCAGTGATCTCGGTGATCATTGACCAAGACGAAGATGAAGAGGATGAGGAGGATCAGCACCAGCAGCGACAGGAGGAAGCTCACATTGTCTTACAGGATCATGATTACGTTTCCGGCGTGTCCGCAGGCCACAAAACCCCGACACCACCAGCTGAACCGCCTCAACCGCAAGGAAAAAAAGAGTTTCCCATCCTGCATGGCCTTAACATAGGTTTTTGTTTAATATTATCATGTAGCCGAAATTTTAAAACTACAGCCCACAGAGAGTTACAAATTTTTATATTGTACACCTGAAACTGAATTAAATGTTAATTTTAGGTTGTTTTGAAAATGGTCTGAAAATTTTGACACTTAAAGGAAAGGATATTTGCACATTTTGCCAAATTTAAATGTCAATATTTAAAATTTGAAAGAGGTTATCTACTTTCAGATTCCGGACCCGACTTCGAATAATTGATCGGAAAATTTTTTCGTTTTTTGTAAAATCAAGAAAAAGTCATGCAGCTGAATGCTCATTCAAGTCATGATATTTATTTAACTTACACATAAAATTTTGCAAAATTTGGTTTTCGACCAAATGATTGAGTTTGGGTCTAAGAATAAGATCCTGAGTCGGAGAAATGCATGTCGAATTCGTAAGCTTCGCCCTGAAAGCCCTATAATTTTTTGAATTTCTGGATAGAGATATTCTTTATATACCTAAACCTTTTATAGACCATCTTGAAGATGAAATGGGAACTGGGTCGACGTTTCCCGGCACGTACCCGCCATTTCGTCATCAGCGCCGTGTCGTCAGGAAACAACCGCCCCTTGTGGGCAGAAGCGGCGGTGGCGGCACACTGATGTCGTTGGCGGCACCGGTACGGGCGATTGGCTCATATTCGCCTTCGGCCAACGCCGGCAACAATTCGTCCTTACGCGTGGCCACCGCCACTGCGGGACAAAGTCCGACGATGGTCAAACGGACGTACAGCAGCAACACCAGCAGCACACCCATCATGAAGCAACAGCGCCAACACTTTGAGCAGGTGGTTGATGTAGCCGAAGAAAGAAAAACTTTTTGGTATTTTCTCGCAGGATTTGGTGACTGATTTGCCTAAAAAAACCCGGTACGAGACCCGTTGGTTCGGTCTTTTACGAAAAAAACAAGATTTAAACCGACCGGATTTTGTCCTGCCATTTTGACCAAGATCAAAAAAAAAATATTGACTCTGGCAAAATTTAAAAATTCCTTTAACAAGGTGTGATAGAACGGGAAAATACTTTCTAATTGGAGCACTTTTATTTATTTATTCAGCTCATATTTTAAAATTCATTGTCTCGAAAAAAACAAGATTGCTTGAAGGCATCCATTTTTCTAATGGTTAATAATTTGTGTGCTAATTTGACAGCAGCAGCAGCGTCGAATGATAAGTCGAGAACAACATCAGCAACTGCTACAACAACACCACCAAATTCAGCAACACAACAATAACAGCAGCGGCAATGCATTTGCGGATGTGATGGCGGAAGAGGAGTTGGAAAACGAAAAGTTCTTTTCGCGTTCACAGCCGTCGTCACAGCATCGGCAACAGCAGCAGCAACATTCGGCCACAGCAACGACAACGACGGCATTGCGCCGAGGACGACCGCCAAAGAAGCAACAAACTGAGGACATTTTTGATGGTATTTTTTGTGTACAACAACGACTTTAATCATTGGCGGATTTGATTGTCCGGCCGTGGTTCTGTTAAGACGGAGACTGCTTGATGAGCGCGGCGGCTTTTTTAGTTTGACTGGCTGGCCAAACTACTGTATTGTTACCACATCCCACCTCCCCTCCCCCCTATCCCGTAACCAGAAAATTTTTTGGGGGAAGGGTCGAAATTGGTTTCGGGCCAAATTTCCTTCCTTTTGCTGGGTAAAAAGCAATTTTCCATTTCAAGGGCCTGCCACCCCCTTCCCCCCAAAAAAATTAATAAAGCTGAAGAGTATCGAGCTGGTTTGTGAACGCACGCCTTGAAAAGCGTCGCCATTTATGCGGCACTTTCCATAGGTGTGATAGTAATAGATTGATGATAGTGTTTTTTTGGCCCGCAATTTAAAAATAACATTTTCCCGCCCCCTCCGACTTGTTAGACGCTAACAATGTGATGATGAGCTATCATCAACAGCAGCAGTTGCAGCAGCAGCAGCAGCAACAACAAGCGGAATCGTCCAAACCACCGGACGATCCGGTCCCGGTTAGCCACCAGCAGCATCACCGGCATCAGCAGCCGCATTATCGCCAACAGTTGCGGCAGTATGAGTCCAGCAGCATCGATTCGTCCATCGATTCGGTTGTCAGGGGCGACGCGATGGTTATGCAAAGTTTTGTTGCTCCGCCGCCCGCATCGTTGTCGTGTTCCACCGCTGGCTTTGGTGGTGTTGTTGGTACTGCTTCATCTCCAGCGACTGCAACTCCTTCATCCTCCTCCTCCTTCACTGTGCCAACAATGACGACGACGCCGCTCAAACACCACCAGCAGCAGCAACATTTTGTTGAACACCACCAGCAACAGCATCATAATTCTCAACAACTGCACTACAATAATCACCATCATCACCTACAGCAGCAACATCCAAGTGTGCCAACACCGGTGACCAGCAGTGCTGCTGACAGTAGTGGTGGTGGTCGTGGTTCAGCGACGGTGGTCCACCATCAACATCGTAACCATTATCCGATGACGGTGGATCATCACCAGCAGCAGGCTGTTGTCGCACAACAGCATTCCGCCGTGGCCAGTCAAGGCCTGGAAGATTTGGCCGATCTGGCACAGGCCAGCTCCAGCTTGTTGCAACAGGCAACATCATCAATGTTGCGCGCTCCAGCGCCGCCTCCGTCGTCGTCGTCGTCTTCAGCGACCGCTGTTGTTGCGTCTGCTGCTGCTTATCAGCAACCGCCGCCGCCACCATCATTTCTTCAACAGCAGCACCACCAGCCAACGCTGCATTTTAAAGTGGTAGCAACAAACAATCGGCCAGAAAGTTACCATCCGCAGGAGTATCATCGGCAACAAGTTTTCACCGTTCAACAGCAGTTGCAACAGCAACGGGATGCTGCTGCTGATGATGATGATGATGAAGGTGGTGGATATAAATGATGGAAGGGGTGGAAATAAATAATTTTAATAATTTTATTGCGCGGCTTTCATATAAAAATGATTTTGAAAGTGAGAGAATAACGAGTTGAACATGAGCCGCTTTACACATATAACTTGATTTTTCGTAAAGATGTTTGGGTATGGCCCCATGTTTATGGTTCCATTATTTCTTTATTTATCGACTCAATTCAAGGCATTTGATATTAATCAAAAGATTATTTTAACAATCTGGCGATAGTTGGGAATAGGTCCTTGAGTTCTATGACTATGCTTTCATTAATTTTACCGTCCAGTTTCAGGAAGTACTACTCGCGACGGAGTGCATCAACAGCATCGTCATCGTGCCACAAAAACAACACCGGTGGCCAAGAAATTGACCAAGAAGCAAATGCAGACGATACAACGCGAGTTTGCTGAAATGCTTCCGTATGGGCGTAACCCGAAGGAGAAGGCAACGGCACCCACCGATGGCGGCACGAAGCAAAAGCGAACGGCTCGAACATCCAAAACAGAGACAGAGGTTGGGTCTGAAAAAAAAATTTGTCCATTTGATCGACCCTGCATTATTTTCTTTTTGATGCCTATTTTATCAATAGAAACAAATCATTTTTTAAGGAAGCGCCAATGAAAGGTGATGGTGAGTTGCGTGGTGGTACAGCGGTCCGGCCGTTGCGCAGCTCGGCCACTGGAGTGAAGAGAAGTGCTGACGAAAGCACCACGGGACAGACAGTGGCGGAGACGACGGAACCGACTCAAAAGAAACGACGTACTTGGGATGGCGCCGACGACTATGTCACGTAAGGAAGACGAACAACTAACTACTAGTAATTCACTGGGCGGGACATTACAATTTTAAACCGTTATTTCACCGACCAATTCTTTTTCACCTAATCCTTTACCGCCCGACTGACTATCGGACAAATTTGAATGGTCCGAATGTCGGACAATCGACTAAATTTTAGGTCTTGGGTCGAAACTGTAGGGAGAATCGTTTGGTGAATTATGTATTACTATATTGGCCCCAAATTCACACGCGTAACAATTAAAGTCAAAAATTTTAATACCAATTTTTATTTTATTAGTATTTACGCAAATTATCCTTTTTTAAGGCGTTGCATTTGTGGAATGGTGCACAACGTAAGTTTCGTTGTTGTTCAATCAGCTGTCCCCCGACACTTCATGAGTTTGATCCCCCAGTTGGAAATCAATGTGAAATATGTTTGTTTTTGAAAATTCTAGAAGATCACCTTAGCAGCTGGGGTCTGCAAAAGTTAGACACTTCTATAAAGTCATCCCAGGTGAGGCACTCTCCCTTATATTCGAATATGCATTTTTTTAAACTCCGAGTGTCGGGGCACGCGCCGCATGTCGCATCTGCAAATTTTAAAAATTGAAATTAACTCTGGTCCCTTCCCACCACTCACGCACCAGGATCCGTTCATGATCCAATGTGATCAATGTGACGTGTGGCAGCATGCCATCTGCATGGGCATCGTGTCAAAGCGGGCGGTTCCCGAGCAGTACTTTTGTGAGCAGTGCCATCCGCGCGAGTTGCTGCTTAGTGCCAGCCAGGCGGCCGCCAAGCAAAAAGCTTTTTTGATCTCTCTGCCTCCGGTCGGTTTTTTTCCACCATTTCGATGAATTTGTGTTGGATTCAATGATATTTAAGCCATCACTGTGGGGGGTTTTTTTTTCATGATGTTGTAATTTATTTTAATGCCTTTTTCAGCCTCCACTCGGACTGCGGAGGGGCCGAAAGAAGAACAAGTTGAAGCTGCAGCAACAACAGCAGCAACTTTTGCAACGTCGTCGTAAGCGAATGTTGGGACATAGGCCGAACGCGTTGAAGTCGTTGGCCTCCTCATCAGCGACATCGCAACTTGCCACTGTGCTGCGCGGCGGTGCACTTGCGCCAAAACGACGCGGGCGTCCGCCACGAAAGCAACAACTTGATGGTAAAGAGGCTGTTGTTGTACCTCCTGGTGCCGTTAATGCTGTTACAGTGTCATCAACAAAAGAACTACAGCAACTTTCCGGTACCACCACAATAACAACAACTTCAGCAGGAGGTGTCGACACCAGCACACTGTTATCTTCATCTCATCGCGACTCGGCGGCCGCTGCAATGTTGTTGCTGCACGACAACAATGTGGTGTTGAACAACGACAACAATTGTGATGATGACTCTGCTACTGCAGAGGATGCCATCGACGACGAAAAACAACAACCGACAATCGCCAAAGCGGCGGCGCCGTTGGCTGTGCAGCCGACACACATTGAGAATTGCTACTCGCGTGCGGTCAAAGCGTTGATGGCACAGCTGGTGCCCGACTCGCGGACGGTGCGCGAAATTGTTATTTTTGCTGTTTTACCATTTTCCTCTCTTCCCCTTCCACGTTTAGCATCTTGCGGCGTTGCAGCGTCTGAAGAGTAGCCCGCCGCTCACTCGGCAAATGTATGTGGCACCAAATGTTGAAGGACTGGTAAGTGTTTGTGTGCCGCTTTATGTTCCCAACATTATTTTTTTGTAGGGGGTCAAGGCGGGTGGAACTAGAGGGTCGCTATTCATTTCCTCCCTCTTGAGTCGTTTCCTCCCCCAACTAAAGTCAGAAAAGCCAAAACCATTCGTATCAGGATCTTTTTATTCTACTGACTTCGGTAGCCAGGGAATTAAGACCATAATTAAACTTTTAACTATGTGTTAAATGTAAAATGCCAACATTTTGAGGTTGCGACGCCTGGCGATTTGCCCAAAGTATTGGCCGGCACACTGCTCATTGAATACAATGGCATGATTTCACTGCTTAGCGAAGTGCAAACTCGTACACCCAACAAACTCAACCAGCATAACTTTACGCTTATCTACAAGTAATTTATAAATTTCATTATTTTGATAATTTACAATAATCATTTAAATTCTGGTTTGTTTTTAAGCGGTCTTGGCGAAGGCAAGGAGTTGTTTGTGGACGCCACTCGTATGTTGTCGGACGCTCGCTCGGTGCGCAAGTCATGCCGACCAAATGCGGCGGTACGTCATGCCATCTCGGACGGCCATATACACATTTATTTGGTGGCAACAACGGACATTGACAAATCCAACGAGGTGATCACTTATTATTTATTCTTTTTATATTCCTTGCCTTGTGGCTTTTTCAGGTCACGATTCCATTCGATTCGGACTATTGGGACTCATGTGTGCCGGTTCCGTGTGCTTGCGGGTTCAGCAAGGTCAGTGAATGGTGGCAGGGAAATTGAAAGCAAAGCAGAGTTAACACTTTGAATTGACCTTTTCTCGTTCTCAATATGTGAGCATGGATGAAAAAGGCATCCACAATTAATCGTTCATTCAATCGTTGTGGAAAATTCCCATCCATGCGCAGGGCCAATTGTCGGCCTCGTCATCGTTGGCAGCAGCGGTGCCGCGTTGTCCTGTGCAGGAGTTCAACGAGGCGCTGACCAGCGGTGACTCGGCAATTTTCCAAGCCAAAAAGATGAAGCGAATGGCGACGCGCTCATTTTCCAACGCTATCACCTCCGCCGCAGTTCCTGGCAACAGTAGCAGCACCACGGCCGGCAACGATAACACCGACGACATCAACCGAAGAAATAGCATGGGCAGCAAACACGCGACTGACAAAAAGACGGTGGTCAAAAAAGAGGTGGAGGAGGTACATGACATGTGCATTTGTTTAAGTCCAACTAGCACAGACTTGGGGTGTACGGATTTCGGGAAACCGAACCTCTGTAATAGTCTGACCGGGCGGTATATGGGTACATACCCTCTCAAAGATCCAAAAATTTGCTTTATAAAAACACCAAAACCCTCTGTACGATGCCGAACCAAATTTTGGATAAGTCCCCGAAACCTAGGCCCTTGAACACAAATCAAATTCTGTTAACCAACGGATAGGTGTTCATTTCGATATAACAATTATTAGCAAAAAAAAAAATCGCATTCAATATGCTTTAAATTTAGCCTGATGTTGGTGGTATTTCTGGTACGAAGACGACGAGCCCAGTCAAAAAGACGATGAGCCCGGTCAAAAAGACGACGACGGATCAGCATAAGCGTGACAACGAGGAGGTCGACGACCACAACAATGCCTCCTTCCGCCAGCTATGGGACGAATTGGGGCGCATTTTGCGCAGCAAATTGTTGACGGTCGACGACTTCAAACTGCCGACTGAGTTTGCCCAAAAATGTATGTGACTGATATGCTAAGAAGCGATGGTGGCCGGACGAAATGGCACTGATTGATATGTGTGTATGATTTATTTGATGATTAGTTGGAATCGCTCTCCCATCCCCCATCGCCACCTCATTTTCTCTCATCCCACCATTTCCTCTCGCTTTCCCTCCTGTCTCATTTATTGTATTTGTCCCTCCAATGATTGATTGTTTGGATTGATCACTCCCCAAATCAGTCCACCCACCCACACAGTACAACTGAAAAAACCTTTGTCTTAAGTGTACGATCGCTACTCGCTTTTCCTCTCTTCGACTTTCAAATTCTCTCGTCCACATTCGTCATGTTCCAAAAATAAAATCCCATGTATCCATCGTCACTCATTTTCTGCTTTTTTGGCATATATATGTTTGTGTAGTAGCGCGCCCTGAACTTATTTTGCACCCCTTTGGTTTTGATTACCATCATTCATTCATTTCGCCAGCCAATTTTATTTTGACCCCAAACCAATATCTGAATGTGTTCTTCGCTGCTTCTTGATAAATTGTGTGTGAGCAACTCTGTCATGTTTCATTTTTTGCTGCAAATTTCTCGTCCACAAAAGGGCGTTATTTTCCGGTGTGCCATAATATGACAACTCCCCGTCAGGGATGGACGCAGTCGTGTCTTGCTTTGGCTCAAAATAACGCATTACACTGCATAAATAATGAGTAAATGAATCACAATTTCATTTCATCCAATTGATCACAATCATCGCCATCAAATGCTTTGGTGGGCTGACAAATGAGTTTGCTGCTGCTGCTTTATGTGTCGTCTCATTAGCATTTTTCATTTGAATTCTTTTGTCAGTAGTGATTTAAATTGAGACCGAACCAACCAATAATTGCCAATAATCGTACTTTTTGACCAACCAATAATCGTACTTTTTGACCAACCAATAATTGCCAATAATCATACTTTTTGACCAACCAATAATCGTACTTTTTGACCAACCAATAATTGCCAATAATCATACTTTTTGACCAACCAATAATCGCCAATAGTCTTACTTTACCAATCCTCCCCCCCCCCTCCTCGAAAATGAGGGTTTTATTTCAGGGCGGCGGCTATAATTCAGGGGGGAGGGGCTTTATTTTGGGGAATTCCTTGGCTAATTTGTAGCAAAATAATTCCATGCTTTTTGCATCAACTTTGTTGTTCGCTGCGCGCATTGTGAGTTGCTGCTTCATCCTCTTCCTGCTGTTGTTGTTGCCGGGCATCAATTTTGGTTATTTGTTTTATTTATTTTTGCTTTATCCATATTAATACAGTAGTTATGGTTATTTGTTTTATTTATTTTTGCTTTATCTATAATAAATACATGGGATTAAGCTATATATATATGCTAATTATAGGTTTTTGTCGGTAAATACCGGCTTTCATGCCGGTATTTAACCCCCGTTTTTGACCAATTTACCGGTCAAAATCGTTAATGGTTTTCCCAAAATAGGTACCGGTATCGCTTAACCACAGTAAATATATACAACAAATTGTTATTGTGAAGCGCTCCAATGCAAAATAAGTAACTTGGACGGCAGCACGTCACACACACATTGCAAACCTGCAATAAACTTTTGCGCTGCTTCCAAATGTGTTCCCAACAGTAAGATTTGAAATCGATTAGCTGATGGAAGTGATCAGAGAGAGCATCATCTGATCGAATGGACTGACACCTCTCGCCTCTATAATTCCACTTATTAACCCCTGAAATCCCTGTGGTTTAAAATTTTTTAAAAAGTTAACAAATTGCTTGGCATCTGCCAACCTCTAAGTGCTTTCTGATCAGACCAAGATTGCAAAAATTGGTTAGCTACCAAAATTTATGCACTAAAAACTTTGGCTAGGGCCGAAACACGCAGGGCAGAAACTAGCCCGACCCGGAGGAGTGAGGTGTCTTGTTTAAAATAGAAAAAAATAAATAAAAAACATTTTAAAATAATTTTTAATTTATTTCGCAACTTTTAAATGCCTGATTATTCAGGTGGAGGAGACGCATTTTTTGAATGGGATTGCAATTTTAATAACGACTCCATATACTGTGCTGAGCAGATGGAGATAATTATGAATGAAGATAAAAACTATACGATTTGGAAGTGCCAATGTCTTTTTGGCGATGAATTAGAAGAAATGGGAAATGCCAAGTTGTTCTTGGCTGGTAAGACGCAACATATACCGCACGCATTCCCTCTAATAGCCGCCCCGGGTCGGGGGCCCGATTGGAAGGTAGACGACCAATATAAAGTGGGGAGGGTGGGGGCGGGGGGCAATGCCGTATGTCGTCTAATAGTCGCCCCGGGCGACATTTGAGGGAAATACGGCAGTATAGCCGATTATTGCAGCGTAACCGCTAAAAACAAAATTAAAGTGAAAACATTTTTTAGAAGCCAATGAATCTTCTCCACCAGCGGATCTTACCACAACAACCATTGCTAATTTGGCTGCGGTTCCGCCACCATTGTCGGCACTGATTTTGGTGCTGCCAATTCTGCTTGGTGATGTCCAAGATTTATATCAAAATGTCCGGAATTCTTAAATTAAAAAAACCATAAAGCTCTCCTCCGAAGGTTCACCCAAATTTCAGCATTTTTAGTCGATCTTCATTTAAAATCCTTACATTTTCAAAATTCCTCTAATTGAACCCCGGGGATTCTGTTTCAAAACCCGAACTATTCCATAATTATCACAAAATCCGATTTCATCCCTTTAAATTCATTTACGTACAAATAATTGACAAAAATTTAACCGCCAATTTTAGGGAGTTTTATGTTAACGCCATCCTTTTAGGCGCGGCAACAATTTGACAAAGAAAATTGTGACGATGTGATGCGAAAAAGCATTTTTCAACAATTAAATTTCAATCTTCGCCCTTTAAAAGAAATAAAATCTTTTGCCATTGTTGTCTTCAAAATAAATTTAGAATCATTTACCTTTAAAAATTTAATTTAAATTAAAAATGAATAAATGAATTGAATTCTTTGTACAATCAATTCATTTCGTAATGTATTTCACTCATTTTTGTGTACGATTACGCATTTTGTAAGCAAATCGGCCCAAGAAAAACGAAAAAGTTTTCCAAAGATGAATAATGTACAGCAGACGAGAAGAAGAAGCATCATTCATTTTCATTCTCTTTCCAAGCAAAAAAGAAGAAGCAACATTTCGGGCTCTCATCACTTTTGTCTGGAATTGAATCAGCAAAAAATATGCAAATGTTGTACAACTTGATATTGAAAATCACCAGATTCTGAATAAGGGCACCCGATATTGAACCAACAATATATTTAGGCTTATAACTTTTGCTAAGTCAACTAAATTCTTGAAACTTGGTATTTTTGGAAAGCTTTGAGTATTTAGAAAGCGAGTATTAAGCTGAAGCTACGTGAATAAATTATCTGATCAAAAAGTTACATTTCTCAATTAGATACAGTGCGATTTTTAATTTGATTTATAACTTAATTTCTGCTTATTCATTAACATAGAGCTTTCGAATGATATCAAGTTTTAAAAATTAATTGACTAAAAAATTATAGCCTAAAAATTTGGGGTTAATTTTTAATATAAGGTGTCCTATTATCAGAATCAGTTCATTTTCAATATCGGGAGCAACATATGTTTTTTTAATTTCATCATCCAGCCAATTAAGTAACTGCGCAACCAATGTCCACCAATTTTGGACGTTTTTCGGAAAATCAGAACTCGTCTAAAAACTCAACGGTAATAATGAAATTGAATTAAATATGTATACCTAAGTGTTTTTTGTACCTAAATTTCCAATGAAAAATGAATTCAATAAATTAGCACACAAAAACGCATCATCAACAAAATTTGCTCTACTTTGTCATTGTCATCTTCATTGTCGGCTTGATTTGCGGCCTCGTGTGGCTGATATGGCGCCGTCGACGACGAAACAGAGCAGCAACTGGCACAATCAATTCGGGTGTTTGTAAGTTTTGTTGTGTTGAAATTAAAAATCAAACAATACAATTACCTAAATGATTAATAATATCAATTAATTGGACCAATAAAAACACACTAATATTGGTATTGTTATTGGTTGATCAGTTTTTTACAAAATCTCGCTGGCAATTATTGTTATTGACCAATTATTGGTCAGTAAAAACGACCAATTAATTGGCAATATATTGGTTGGCCCCAGTTTCCGATCTCTTTTTGCAATACGTAAATGCACCCGTTAAGGTAAACGGACATAGGACATTTCCAATCCGAATGTCGGGAAAGCCCGAAAATTGTGTAGCAGACCTAATTTAAATTTCGAATTTTTTTTTTACATTGGCGTCTCTGCTGCTAGAGAGGGAGGGGCTTTATTGTGGGATAAATTTATTTATCAATCAATGTGCTTTATTGGGGGATAACTCTGTCCTTAAAGGAGGGGGGGGGGGCTTTATTAGAAAGAATGCTTATTTTCAGTCCAGAAGAGGTGAATATTTTCAAATTGTCAGGTCGATATAGCAGTGGGGGCCGTCGCCGGGAAGGGCTGAGAGTGTTGGGTGTGCCTCTAGCCCAGGCAGTTCAAAGCAATCCCAGCCATGACGGAGTGCCGGTGCCTGCCCTAGTGCGCAAATGCCTCGACTTCATTTCGCTTTACGGCATGTTAAAGGGGACGAGTAATTTCCGTGGCTAATCCTATCAATCGTCACTTTTAGGCTTAGAAACAGAGGGCATTTTCCGAGTTTCGGCGCCAAAGTCGCGCCTCGACTTGTTGGAAAAGATGGCGAACGAAGGGCGCCATGACGAAATGAGCTTTAATGTAATTTTTATTGGCATGAAAATATATTTACAGTCTCGAGTAGGGTTGGTCGGGACCGGGGCAGTAATTGCCGGTTTTTCCCGCGCTCGGTTTTTGCGGTCACGGAAAGCTTCCCGGTTTTGGTGGAAAGCCCCGGTCCCGCTGAACCATAATTAACTCAATATTCCCTATATATGAAGAATATAGGGCCCAAACAGACATGTAATCAAGTTTCTCTTGATAGAGCCTGTTTCAAGCTTTACGTATGGGGAACTTTTTTCTTCATTGGGTAAAGCTCTATCTAATTGCCGAAGGGTTTTCTCTAAAACCCAACGGTGTTCGAACTGTGTTCGAAAATGTGTGTAAAAAAATGCATTTTTGGCGACCAATATTTTTGGCCAGATCATAACGGCTCCTAAAATGAAATGAATCGAAAAAAGAAAAGTTGATGTGCAAACTACAGAGTCTCCCCTTCAAATTGGTATAGTTTTGGTCGGGATCTGAATTGGGGAAATGCCCGAAAAAGGGATTTTAGAAATTTAGGTCGGCATTTTTTTGGACTTTTTCAGCAGAAAGGGAGGGGAGTGAAAAAGGACAAATTAAATTGTTTTATCAATCAGTTCTTTGACGTAGTGGGTTGTGAGTCTTTCCTTTTCTATTGATTCTATGGATCCAACCCTTCACGATGCAATTTATTTTTCAAATTTTTTTTTGTCAAATTATTGCTTTTTAATTATTCAATAGTTTCTATTTATATTTTTCTTTATTATTTATTTAATTTTTTGATGTATAGCAAAAAGCAAGGAGGGAGAGAGAGAGAGAGAGAGAGGGCGATGACAGAGGTGGAGGAGGGATAGAGACAGAAAAGCAGAAGTGGGTGAGAGAGGGGAGGAAGAGGGCAGTAGAGAGAGAGAGAGGGGGATGAGAAGGGGAGAGAGAGGGAAAATGAAGAGGGAGAGTAGAGAGAGAAGAGAGAGAGGGAGGAAAGAGGGAGACAAGGAGAAGGGAGTGGAGGGAGAGATGGAAAAGGAAGAGAGAGGGTAGTGGTGGGCAGGGGGAAGAGAGAGAGGGAGGAACGATAGGGAGGAGAAGAAGAGTAGGGAGAGAAAAGAAAGAGGGGTGAGGAGAGACAGGAAGGGAAAAGAGCAGAGAGAGGGATGAGAGGGCAAGGATGGAGGGAGGGAAGCGAGGAGGGTCGAGAGCGCTGAAATAGGGTAGAGAGGAGAAGGGGGTGACAGAGGAGAGGAATGGGACAGGAGAGAAAGAGAGAGAGGGGGAGAGAGAGGAAGGAGAGAGAGGGAGGGAGAGGGAGGAAGAGGTGAGGAGGGGGGGGGGCGAAGAGAGAGAGAGGAGAAAGAGGGAGGAATGAGAAAAGGGGGGGGGGAGGAAGAGGGGTGAATAGAGGGGAAGAAAAAAGGGCGGAGGAAGAGAAGAGGGGCAGAGGGAGAAGATGAATAGAGGGTAAAGAAAAGGGGACAGAGGGAGAGGGGAAAAAGCGTAATGGGGAATGAAGAGAGAGAGAGAGAGACGAGGAAGAGGGCGGAGGGAGAGAAGAGGGGCAGAGGGAGAGGGAGAAGATGAACAGAGGGGAAAGAAAAGGGGGCGGAGGGAGAGGGGAAAGGAAGAGGAGTGGAGGAAGAGGTGAGGAGGAGGGAGGAAGGGGTCGGGGTAATGAAGAGAGAGGAGGAGGCAGAGGGCGGAGGGAGAGAAGAAGGGCAGAGGGAGAGGGAAAAAAGCGTAATGGGGAATGAAGAGAGAGAGAGAGAGATGAGGAAGAGGGCGGAGGGAAAGAAGAGGGAAAGGAGGGGAGGGGAAAGAAGAGGGAAAGGAGGGGAGGGGGAGGAAGAGGGAAAGGAGGGGAGGGGGAGGAAGAGGGAAAGGAGGGGATGGGGAGGAAGAGGGAAAGGAAGAGGGAGGAAGAGGGAAAGGAGGGGAGTGGAAAGAAGAGGGAAAGGAGGGGAGGGGGAGGAAGGGGAAAGGAGGGGAGGGGGAGGAAGAGGGAAAGGAGGGGAGGGGGAGGAAGAGGGAAAGGAGGGGGGGGGGAAAGAAGAGGGAAAGGAGGGGAGGGGAAAGAAGAGGGAAAGAAGAGGGAAAGGAGGGGAGGGGGAGGAAGAGGGAAAGGAGGGGAGGGGGAGGAAGAGGGAAAGGAGGGGAGGGGGAGGAAGAGAGAAAGGAAGAGGGAGGAAGAGGGAATGGAGGGGAGGGGAAATAAGAGGGAAAGGAGGGGAGGAAGAGGGAAAGGAGGGGAGGGGGAGGAAGAGGGAAAGGAGGGGAGGGGGAGGAAGAGGGAAAAGAAGAGGGAGGAAGAGGGAAAGGAGGGGAGGGGAAAGAAGAGGGAAAGGAGGGGAGGGGGAGGAAGAGGGAAAGGAAGAGGGAGGAAGAGGGAATGGAGGGGAGGGGAAATAAGAGGGAAAGGAGGGGAGGAAGAGGGAAAGGAGGGGAGGGGAAAGAAGAGGGAAAGGAGGGGAGGGGAGGAAGAGGGAAAGGAGGGGAGAGGGAGGAAGAGGGAAAGGAAGAGGGAGGAAGAGGGAATGGAGGGGAGGGGAGGGGAGAGAAAGGAAGAGCGAGACGTGGTTGAAGAGGGAAAGGAGGAGGGGAGGAAGAATGAGAGGGGAAGGGGGAGGAAGAGTGATAGGAAGAGGGAAAGGGGGAGAAAGAGTGAGAGGGGGGGGGAAGAGGGGGAGGGAAAGGAAGGGAGGAGGAGGAAGAGGAGAAGGATGGAAGTGGGAGGAAGAGGGAAAGAAAGAGGGAAAGGGGGAGGAAGAGTGAGAGGGGGAGGAAGAGTGAGAGGGGGAGGAAGAGGGAAAGGAGGGGAGGAGGAGGAAGAGGGAAAGGAAGAGGGATAGGGGGAGGGGGAGAAAGAGTGAGAGGGGGAGGAAGAGGGGGAGGAATAGGGAAAGGAAGAGGAAATGAAGAGGGAAAGGAAGAGGGAAAGGAAGAATGAGAGGCGGAAGGAAAGGAAGAGAGAAAGGAGGGGAGGAGGAGGAAGAGGGAAAGGAAGAGCGAGAGACAAAAAGGAAGGGAAAGTTGTAGGAGGAGGAGAGAGGGTAGGGATGGAGTGGAGAGGTAGAGAAAGCGAGGAGAGAAAGAGAGAGCGATGAGAGAGGGAGGAGGAGGAGGGATAGAGGCAGAGTGGACGAGAGAGGGGATGAAGAGGACAGTAGAGAGAGCGGGGGGGAGAGAAGTGGGAGAGAGAGGGAAAAATGAGGAGGAAGAGACTTTGGCGCGGAGCGCCCCTAGACTTAGTGTTTAAAGCGCAACGCGCTTTCGGTAAATAGCCCCCCCCCCCCCCCCAAGGGCCGCAAGGCACTGGTTGGTCATATAATGTATATCTACCCGTTAATGATGTGCGAGAGCAAAAATTCCCGAGATTCGATACCGATACTTGTGCCCGCGACTCAAGACCGATACTCAAAAAACCCGAGATTTTTCTCGGGTTCTGTCTTTTTAAAAAATAGAAGAAAACAAAATTCTTTTCGCCATGACAAATAGGAAAATTATTATTTGGAAATTCATAACAAATTTTAACCTCTTTTTACACCCCCCACGCCTAAACGGTCCATCTCCCCCCCCCCCACATTTGGAAATGGAAGGCAAAATTAACCCGAAATATAGAAAAATGTGGAAATGGATTTGAAACAAAACAATTTTATGATTGTTTATTCTAGTTGAGATATGTAAATTAACATATTTATTCGGCAGTTTTCGTTGCAATTTCTTCCATAAAACATTGGCCATTTTTGGTCATCCGTTTTTCAGCAACAAATTTGGCCACAACATTTCGGTCCATTGGTCGATGCAATGCCAAAAAGGCGTGCCGGTAAATGGCTTCAGGCCCGAGACGCTCTTTCGGATTAAGCGCAAGACTGAAAAAGGTATAATTACGCCCCAAAATGATTTTCTTTATTTTATAGGGTTAATCCCGTATTTCGAAATATATTTGGCAGATTGCACGCGTTTGCTTAGGAAACAATGATGCAAACCTGAACCCGAAACTCGAAAAACCCGTTGTTTTCCAAGGCTCAAGACCCAAATTTGAAAATTTCAATTTGCCCGACCCGAAATCCGAACTTTTTCTCAACCCGATGCATCACAGTTCGGAACTAGGTCTGATTTTTATGAGAGAATTTGTCCGAGTTTTTTTTCTGGACAGTTATACCTAGTTTAGTGAGTTACAAAATTTCCCGTTTTTTACCATCCGCCGATCAGTCCAACGAAACCGTAGCCCACGGCATTCAATCCGGGCTGATCAATTACGGCGGCGATCGCTTCCGGCCTGCTGATCAGTGCTTCGATGGTGAACAAATTCGGCAATGTTGCCGTTGTTGTTGTCGCTGAACCAACTGTGGACGACGATGGGCCAAATGGGAAATGGCCCAATGCCATTTCGGCCAACGAAATGCCCAAACTCCACACGTCACTGGCCACGCTAATTAAAAATATTAAATTTTAAAAATGATATACATTTTTAATGATCAATTAAATTATGGTTTTAATTATATAATTAGATACCGGACAACCGGACAACCAATTGATTTGACAAATTTACTGATTAAAATTCATTGATCCTGCGTCAGTTTTCTTCAACCAAATAATTGACTCAATTAATTGGTTTTACTGCTCAATTAATTGATTTTTGGTAAAATAATTGATTTTATTGGTCAATTAATTGTTTTGTGCGATCTCTCTATTTCTAACGATTACATTATCCCCATGTATACACCAGTGATGCCGACCCGAACCCGAAACCCGAGGTTTTTCTCAACCCGAAACCCGAACCCGAAATTTCTCGAGTGCCCGACCCGAAACCCGAACCCGAAATTTTTCTCAACCCGCGGCATAGACGAAAAAATATGCACTGGTAAGAATGGGATTTGAGTAAAATGTTGAGAAAAGAAGGAGAAAAATGGGAATTTATATCATATTTTCTTTCAAAATAGAAAGTGGAAATATAATGGCCGAGTGGTTTGTGTTGTATGTTTTACTGGTATCTTTGGTGTGGGTTCGAATCACTCGTCTTGCAAATGTTTTTTTTTAAATTTTACCTTCAAATTTTTATGCAGTAAAATAAATGTTAAATTTCTCTCAGATCTTTTCGACCTAAAAAAATTATTTTTGGAGTGGAAATTCCTCTTTTAAAATGTTAAAATATCAAAAATTTCTCTCCGGCGGCGCATGAAGCACCGCCGGAGCCAACCCTTTCAAAACAACTCTTTATACATACTTATTTTTAGAAAAAATTCCGATTTTGGCTTCAAATTTCTCAATTTTTGCCTTGATTTCCCTTAAAATGTCACTATTTTTTTTCAAAATTTTCCCGTACCCCAGCCAAAATACTGTTTGATTTAAAATAAGAAAAGAAAAATTGAAGAAATTGGACCAAGTTTCTTTAACAAATTTTCACCTAATTTTTGATAATCTTTCCCGGCGGCGCCTATCGGCACCGCCTTCCCGCCCCACCACGTGCTACAGTACGTCAGCGCCAAAAAATCAAATTTCTGCACAAAAGTTGGCCGACTTTTATACAATTTTGGGCAAATTTTCTTAACAAATCTGCTTAAAAATGTCAAAATTTTCCTGGCGGCGCCTATCGGCACCGCCAGGCCCACCACACCTCCCTCCATAACAAATTTGTTGTTTAAGTTCAATGCCAAAAAGTTACGGTGAGTAGTAAAATTTTAAACAGATAAATTGTATTAAAAAATTTTTTTTTGGGATTATTTCGAAAAAAACCCGAAACCCGATACCCGAGGTTTTTCTCGACCCGAAACCGAAATTTTTCGAGTGCCCGACCCGAAACCCGAACTTTTTCTCAACCCGTGGCATCACTGGTATACACACAAAAAATGATACCTGTAAATATCGCCGCCAAGCCTTTCCGGTGCCATATAAACCTTAGATAAATTTAAAATCATTATTTTTTAGACAATTCTACAAGCGCGCAAACTTTTGTGCCAACATAGGACCAAGCCACGGATTGTGCCATTTGTTTTGAAACGCCAAAATCCGCCAATTTGATGTGACCGGATGAGTTTACAAGAAAGTTGCTTGGCTTTATGTCTCTATTGGATTTAAAATTAATTAAAAATAGACATTTGTTTTTTCTTAATTTCACGCACCTGTGCATAATGTGCAGCTCCCAAAGGTATTTGAGCCCGTCCAACACGGCAACAGAAACGGCACCTGTGCCACGAATAGAGCATGGCATCTTTTCATTACTGTACTTTTTCCAATAAAACCCCCGGGGGTTCTATTTTTCGATACCCACTCGAAGGGGAGGGGTTCAAATGGGAGAGGGATTCTATTAGAGAAAATACAGTAGTCAAGGGGATTCGATAAAATATCGGTGCTTTAAAATAGGGTTAAAATGTACCAGGACTTTTGGGAAGCCGCCAGCCTCCCGGTCTTGGACCGGGAAATGTAGAAAAATCCAGGACCGGGACTAATCCCGGTAAAAAAAACCCAGGACTAGTCATAATCCTATCTTAACCCTAATTTAAAGACCTGCCCCCCAAGTCCAGATTTTTGCCCGAATTTTTTTTTTTAATTTTCGATATCGAATGGAGTTTCGGGATTCGGTTGCACCGGTCGGTGATAAGTGTATCTCAACTGCTTTGTATGTACAATAATATACCGAGAACGGCAGGGCTCAGTTGGCCATAACGGTCAAGCGACAGCGCATCCATCAGTTCCTAAAAAAAAGAAGCAAAAAACCGATCAAGCGCCGAAAAGAGTCAAATTTAACGATTTTCAAAACCACCCCATTTTCAACAAAATTCAAAAAACTTTAATTGCTAAAATACCAATGATTTACTTTTAAATTTATTTTTGAACGGTTTAATCGCTGGCTAAGCTTGTGCATGCATTAACGATTAATTGCTTCTAAATGTTTAATAAAAAAAAATGCCGCAGGTCAGAGAAATAAATGAAAAATAAAATAAATAACGGACCATGCAAATGAGCAATTGGTTGTCAACAAAAAGAGCGGCATGGAATTGGACAATGTTCTCATGGGCACATCTCTGCACTGTGCGGAATGAAAGAAACGAAAAAAAAACGCAATTTTTTCCTCCATTAGAAGCCCCCCCCCCGATTAGCCACCCCAACCGAAAATATATTCCCCTCATTAAAACCCCCCCCCCCCCCATTAGTCTTCCTCCAACTGAAAATATCTTTTATTTTCCTCCATTAGAAGCCCCCCCCAATTAGCCATCCCAACCGAAAATATAATTCACTCATTAAAAGCCCCCCCCCCCCATTAGTCTTACTCGAACTGAAAATATCATTTATTTTCCTCCATTAGAAGCCCCCCCCCCCCCGATTAGCTACCCCGAACCGAAAATATTTTTGTTTCCTCCATTAAAAGCCCCTCCCCCCAATTAGTGAGATCCTCCCCCACTGAAAAGCATATCACACTGTAAAGCCCCTCTTCAAATATAGTCCCCCCCCCCTCCTGAAACAAAGTGAATTTTGTCTAAAGCCCCACTTGAAGAGGGAATAGTTTAGGACCTTAAGAATAGCGATTTCGTTGAGCAGACTCAGTCGTGTACTGCTTGCACCATCGACGGCAATGCATTTGACAGCCATCAGTCGATCATTTTGTGTGTCCAATGCTCTAATACAAAAATAAGGAGATTAAGATTACAAAAAAGGGTTCGTCCCCGACCCCTTCGGCGCAAGTATGACGGGGACATCATGCGGAGTGATCAGACGCGGGATTGGTCGGGAAAAAGAGCCAAAAATATCTTGAAACGAGGTCGGGCATGTCAGGGGCTCAAGATTAGTGTTTTCGTGTTCTGTACGAAAAAGGGCTCGGGGACCTGGTTGGGCCTCGTCAGGGGCATCCTGGATCAGGTTTTCGGTGTCTGTACGAAAAAGGGTTCGGGGACCTGGTTGGGCTTCGGCATGTCATCTGGGATCAGGCTTTTCAGGGGCGGTACGAAAAAGGGTTCGGAGACAGGGGTCAGCCTCCTCAGGAGCGTCAAAATCATCGTTTTCGGGGTCTGTACGAAATGGGTTCGGGGACCGGGGTCGAACTCGTCAGGGGTATTCGGGATCAGGGTTCTCGATAGTCAGGTGGTGATCTATGTACATATGCAACCAGGGGTGTCCTTGGCAAAACACAAAAACCGGGAGCGCGAGTTAAAAAACCGGGCAAAAACCGGGCAAAAAACCGGGCATATTTTTTTAGCCAATAATTCAGTGTAAAACAACATAAAAACATTTAAACAGCATATTTATCACCACTTTTGAGCTGTTTGAGCAAATTTGGCATTGAAAGAAAGTAACTGTGAGCATTTGGGGCAGCGCGAAAAATTTTAATTGAATTTAATGAGTGAGTTCATCAATTTTGGAGATTAAAATAAAAAAACTAAATTTTTGGGTATGGGAGGGTGCGGCGGTGCCGATATGCGCCGCCGGGAAAATTTATGAAAAAATTAACTAAATTTGTTACGAGAATTGTCAGTAACTGGACTCCAATTTCTTTGGTTTTCGCGTACTTTTTTTACCGCAGACACTATTTTTGGTGGAGGTTTGGCGGTGCCGATAGGCGCCGCCAGGAAAATTTTTGAAAAAAATAGTGACATTTAAAGGCAAATGAAGGCAAAAATTGAACAATTTTGTTAATTTTTATCGAAATGTTTAATATAATTGAATAACCGGCAAAAATCCGAAAACCGGGCAAAAACCGGGCGCGGACCACCAAAACCGGGCAAATGCCCGGTTTCCAGGGTAAAAGGACACCCCTGCATTAATGCAACACTCATTTGTCTCCATGTCAAAATCGTATAAAATGCCGCATCCCGCCCCAACTCGCGCACTTATAAACACTGCCAAATTGGCCATCCGACAGTCGTTCAATGAAGTGCAATTCTTCGGGCTCAAATGGCGGCTGTTGGTCGCCATCCTGCTCATAATCATCCACACTTTGCTGAGAATTGAGCCGTTGAATGTGACGACTTGTTTCTATTACAATAATTAATTTTAAATTTATTTATTATTATTTTATTAGTGCCCCCCCCCCATAATAAATCCCACTATATTAAAGCCGCCCCATCCCTCCACCGCTAGTATAGTCCTCCTCCTTTTCGGGCAAGGTGAACAATAAAGCCTTACCTCCCTTGGTTAATACCTCCTCTAATAAACCCCCCTCCCCTCCGATCTTGAGGGGGGTTAAAGTTGTTTACAGCTTAGGACAATTATTTGAAAAATATTAAATTAATTTTATTCCCACTGAGGCATATTTTTAGCGGTTGCCGTCGGTGTGCCGTAGCGGCCGCCTCACAATTTGTCGATGGTGCCAAATCGGCCAAGAATGTGGTCAACTCTTCGTCCGTTCGAACTCTCAAAATTTCACCATCGTCATCTTCATCTGAATATTATTTATCGTTATTTGATCATGTTGTCGTGTAAATTTCAATACCCAGATCGGGGCCCCGATCAGTGTCCCTAGTCTGAGTTCGATCTAGGTCCTAATTTGGGTCCCTAGTTTGGATCACCCATCTGGGGTCATCGATCTGTGTCGTCTCGATCTGGGCCTTAATCTGGAACCTCGATCTGGTTCATCCTGAATCTAGGTCCTCAATCGATGTCCCTAGTTCGGATCACCGATATGGGTCCCCTAAAACCCTCAATTAGGTCCTCAATCGTGTCCCTAGTCCGGATCACCGATATGGGTCCCCTAAAACCCTCAATTAGGTCCTCAATCGATGTCCCTAGTTCGGATCACCGATATGGGTCCCCTAAAACCCTCAATTAGGTCCTCAATCGATGTCCCTAGTTCGGATCACCGATATGGGTCCCCTAAAACCCTCAATTAGGTCCTCAATCGATGTCCCTAGTCCGGATCACCGGTCTGGCTCCCCTAAAACGCCCGACTTTCCGTAATCGTTTTTTTCTTGTTGTATTGTAAATCAATTAAAGAAAATTTTTCAATTAAAATTTTACATTCAAAGAAATCGTATTGAATTTCATGGTCAGGAAACGCGGCGTTCAACGCCACCTAAAACGAATGGAAAATGTGTGTGTGTGCCATTTTTGAATTTAGTTTAGCCCAAATTATTCCAACCAAAATGCCGACCCTTACCATGACACTGTCAAAGAACATCAGCGTGATATCGTCAATGTACAGCTCGCGCTCCTCGATGACCACCTGATGGTGTCGTCCTGCTCCATGGTTTGCCATGGCCAACAAAGTTAAACCCATTTTTTGTTGGGTTTAATTTGCACAAAATTGTAAATTATTATGGACGATGGGCACAATAATTAGGCCCGTAAGGCGCGATGGTTGATAATAGCCGTTAAGTAAAAATAGCAAATGGGCCTTTGGGTAGCTCTATGGAAATGAATGGATTAAACATGGATGGGTTCAATTCCCATTCACAATGATTACCCATTTTTCCTCAATTCTTTTTTTTTTGGGGGGGGGGGAAGCCACTTGCGCAGCTGGCTGGAAGAGTGCGCGATAAACACTTCCATGATGGATTGCCATGGGTTGGGGGAGGGGGAGAAATGGGAATGTTATGGATGATGGAGGGAGGAGATGAACCTCAAGTCGCCCGCCGATGACGGACTTTTTTTTTTGCCCCCCGCCGGGGACGGGGGGTGGTATGTGTGGCTGGCTAATGGTGGGAGGAACGGAACCCTGCGCGATGACGGACAACAAATTTTAATGTTTTTGCCCCCGGGGGTCAGGGGGGGAGGAATGTGTGGCTGGCTGATGGTGGGAGGAACGGAACCCTTGCGCGATGACGGACAACAATCTAATTTCTTTTTTTCTTTGTGCCCCCGGGGGACGGGGGGAGGGACAACGTACGCAAAATTTGTTCACTTTATCATTAATCAAATCAATTCGTCACGGCCAGTCAGCAATCAACACAAAACAAAAATTTTCGTCCGCGCTTCGGTGGCGGCAAAATGTTAATTGGGGGTGACGTAATAACAATAGCTAGAGATCGGAGAAAACAATAAATTAAAAGCGATAAAATCAATTAATTGAGTCAGTAAATTTATCAAATAATTGGTTCAAGAAAACAGTTGAAGACCAACCAATACGTTTCAATAGCAATAAAATGGTCAATTAGTTGACAATTAATTGTTGATCAACATTCCGTCCAATTAATTGCCGAATTGAAATTTGTAAGCAATTAATTGTTGGTCAACATTCCGTCCAATTAATTGCCGAATTGAAATTTGCAAGCAATTAATTGTTTTATTGGTCAATTAATTGGTTGGTGAAAAAACAACAATCAATAAATAAATGTTAATATCAATAACTTGGTCAATTAATTGGTTGCTTCCGTTGTCCGGTCTCCGGCAAGAATAATAATTGACAGGGGTGATGATATATTTGAAGGTGGGGGGAGGGGGGGGGGCGGAAAGGATGCGATCGCCAAAATTCAAAAACCGATTCGGACATCCGGGTCACATCCTTGGTATCATCTTCTAACCATTGAAACAATAAAAATTTGTTAATTTTATAATTTTTGCATAATTTATTATTAATTTTATAATTTTTGCATAATTTATTATTAATTTTATAATTTTTGCATAATTTATTAATTAATTTTATAATTTTTGCAAAAATATACACATATTTCATTCAACCTTTTTATTTACACTAATTCATAATTTTCCTGGTGTCCCATGATTAGGGCACATTGTCACATTGTTCAATATACACACACATCTTGGTGGCATTTCCCCTCCCTAAAAATGCCATCCCCCGCAGCAATGAAATGAATGAATGTGCAGGACCAAAAAAAAATTTTTTTTGGCGCTTGCAAAAAAATTCGATGCCTTCCAAAATTGTTGGCATTGTTTAGCAGCGCTACCATGCCTAAGGAGAGGTGAACAGATCATGTGCACAATAAATAGGGGAAAAATGTCATCGAAATTACATTAATTTTAATTTTAAAATTTTCCAAATTTTATATAACCCTCAAAAAATTGAGATTTTCATTTTCAGCACAACCCCACAGAGCAATAAATGCATAATGATGAGCTACTACTTCTTTTTTCGATGCTTCTGCTCATGTTGAGCAGTGCATTTAAAGGTTTGAAAAAAAAAAAAATTAAAAATGGAACATTTAAAATTTAATTTATTTATAAAATTAATTAATTAAATTAAATGGTGGCAAAATTCAGTTGTCCATTTGGCACCATCGACAAATGTCGCCAAACAACAACAACCGGCGGCACAAATTCAGCAACCGTTGGTCAACAATGTGCCATTGTTGTTCAACCAGGCGATTGGTGCCGGACCCAAATTGCCAGCAACAGGTCACCGTCCCCGACCCGGTTCGTTAGGGGTTACCCGAATCCCGGTCTTTTTTTGTGACCCAAAACCCGACCAGAAATTTCTTTTTTTTTGGGCCAAACCGACTTGCAACCTGAGCCAGAACTTTTTTTAGGCCGACCCGAAACAACCCGGTCCCCGATTCTCGACATTTTGGGATTTTGGGACCTATCCCCAGAGCCCAATACTCCCGGACGGCCATCCCCCAAATAATGCCCGCTGATGCCGATATTTGGGAATCTCTGTTCAGGCGGCAAACCTCGGACTTTCCATTTCCGGTTATCCCTAAATTTTGGACGATTTTCCTAATCCGTATCACATTCATTTGGGATATCTTGCCGACCTAAACCTGTACATGCTAATCCCAATGATGGAATCCCTCGGCATTCTTTTGCCTTCGATGACGCAAAGCTTAATTCGAACAAGAAACCCTTTGGTAACTTTAGGTGAAGCCAAAACCAAATCATCAGCAACAGCTCCATCAAAAAAGTGAGTAAAATGCAATTTAAATTTAATTAATTAGTGATTGAATTATGACATTTATTTTTAGTACACACCGACGAAATGCCACGAAAAATGCCGCGCAAAATGCCACAATCGCCGCCGGTCAAAAATTGGTGGGCACACGAAAAGGCTTCACCGTTGGGCAATCATCAAAGCTGCAGCAAAAATGGTTGCAGCAGCAAAAAAAGGCAAAAAACATGAAGCATGTTGGGGAGGAAAAGCGCTCACGCGTCGGCATGTTCATGTAAGGAGAGATCATTTTGGAGAGTGATCAAAAATGGTCAACAGTAGATTTTGAGAGGGCTGAATATTTCGGCCTGATCAGATGGCCTACAAAACGATTAACCCAAGCCGGATAAATATCGGATATTGCTGAGAGCATTTTGGGAGTGATCAAAAATGCTCAATTTTAAGGGACGAATATTTCGGCCTGATCAGCTGGTAGTTTAACCAAGCCAAATTGATCGAAAATTGCGGATCACACACTGAAATATGCCATTTTGGATTAAAAGGGCTATTCCCCCCAAATTTTTCATAATTGATTTTCGATAAATCGGTGTGATTTATCGTTAGCCATGCCGTGCCGTGCATATTTCCATACAAACATCAAATCAACAAACTCCAAATGTTCTTAACTTGCACAGGTTCACCGTGTTCATGTTGCTCACTTTGTTCGTCCCTCGAGAGCCGCATGATCTGATGATCAGTAAGCAAAAATTATTATTAATTTTTCCCCCTTGAGGGGACACATAAATGGAGGTGCTTCTATTCGAGGGGTTCTCCCAAATTGGAGGGGTGGGGGCTTATATTTATATACCTCCCTGCTAAGGGGCGGCGCTTCTATCCGCCGAAGGGATTCTCCAAACAAAGAGAAGGGGGGGGGGCTTCCATTAAAAGTAATATGGTAATTAATTCAATTTAAAATAAATTCAATTACCTATTTTAGATTTCAACAACCAATTTGTGCCA
>JAKKIK010000615.1:0-26597 GCA_024500135.1 Heterodera carotae | reverse complement strand
AAATAGGAGCGCGAAATGTTTGTCACATTATTAATATCATTTGATCGCTCATCCACTTTTTGGTGAAGCGGACAAAGTTTTGTCCGTTTTCGTCATTATTGAAAATCCTCATTTAAATTAAAGAGATTTTTTGTTAATACTTATGTCCGTTAACAATTAACACTATTAAAAAAGAATTTTCATAATATTATTAAAAAAGAATTTTCAGACCTGGATTTTTTCTATTTTATTTCTATTGTCTTTTTTTATTATTAGATTTTTTTATGAAATTTTTTTTAATTCATTATCCATAATTTTAATGGAAACCATGATCTCGTGATTATGTTCTCCGGAATTTGATTTGTCTTCGATTGTTTGTATGTAATTACATGCAATTATTTGTCTTTTTTCTTTCGTTTTAAAATTTTTTGAATTCGTCTTAGTATTATTTAAATTGAATCCATGAACTCGTAATTTAATTGTCTGATTTCGAAAAGACATTCAATATCGCACTGGTCTATTTATTAAAGATTGTAACGTTTATCTTTTTTATTTTATCGGTATGTTATTGTTTAACAATTTACATAAGCATTAATGTGTAATATTAAACATTCAATTCACTAATATACTCTCCTTAACTTTTTAGAAAACCTTTTAAGGGGATAACAATTATATATTAAAAAGAATTTTTAAACCTGATTTTTTTATAATTAAATATGCTTTTTGATATTTTAAGTTTTAGTTTTTTTATTCATTGCATTTATTTTACTAGCCGAAAAAAATAAAATAACTATTGGTCAAAAGAGTCGCCGTAGTGTTGATATCTTTCGATTTTGGTCTTCAAACATGAAGCTTGTATTTTTATATGTAAATAATTTATTTATTTGTTTATATGTCATATCAATATTTTTTTGATACATTTGGCTAGATTGAGTCAAATTATTTACTAGATTGGAAATACATTCTCTCATGTCTTGTTTTCCCTGAATGTTTTGCTTTGATGCTTTTTTGGTTATTTGAACAGTAGTACAATTATTAAAACTATTTTTTCAGGAGTTTGCCATACTGTTTTTAAATTTTTCTTCGATGACACCATATATTGTCATTTATTTACTGATTACGGTCTCAAATTCTTAAATTCATTTGAATATTACCGACATAATATAGGCTGCCAAATCATTTTGTATCCATTCTTCGGCTCTGGCAAATTTGCTATAGATTCATCAATTTTCTTTGATTTTTTTTAGCCACTAATTCAAAAAAAATTTGTTTGGTAATGCTTTTCTTCACCAATATTATTTTGGTGGCAAATAAATTTCTGCCTCGGTTATGTATAACAGTCCAGCAATTGTTTATTGATTATTTTAAAAGTCGCGTTGGCTTATTCTTATTTATTATAAACAAAAATATTGTTTGAACTGATTTTTTGAATTTACAAGATTAGCACAAAAAGAATGAATTTAAATAGTCTATCAAAAATTGGAAGGTTTTAGTTTACAGTCAATAAATGCCTTTTAAAGTTTGTTACCTATTATTTATTTTGTATGCAATTTAACGGTTCAATTGGGTTGACCAATTATTAATTCCTATTCTAAATTTTATTTATGTCATTCAACCAATTTTCAACTTTACTTATTCTCTTATTCTTTTTTCCAGCAGTGGTTGCGTTGTTTGTATTTTAATTTTGCAGGCTTATGATTATTTATTCATGATTAATTGGATTAAAAACATGTCGTTATTTTTATGTAATTATATTCTAAGTTTTCGTTTTTTTCACGTTTTGATAAATTGTGATATACATTTTTAAGATTTTAGTTTTGGATTTTTTCCTATTTTTTAAAACTTTATATATCACTTGAGTATGTATAGGTATTTTATATAAAGTAAAGAGATGTTTTGTTGTGAAAAATCCTCAATCTGCATTTATTTAGTTAAGCAGTTGAATCGACGTTTGGTCAAAACTTGAGCTTTAGTCTCCCGCACAATTAAAGTTTTATTTTTTATTTTTTTAAGATGGTAAAATCGTCACATTATTACAATTCGATAAACAACCCTTTATTTTTTATTTGTCTGAATTCGCAATTTGTTGTCCTTGCTTAATTCGCCATTTGTATTTTGGTCTCGTTAAAGCTTAAATTTTTTTCAATTATAATGTATAAATTGCTTATAACAAGACAAATGTACATGATCCATCAGTTAACAGAATCCCGTGCAAGTTGTTGTTAATTTAATTTTTGACTTTAAAGAGATATAATGTTAGTATAAAATTTATTAAATTTTTGTTGATATTTAGTTTCTACTCACCAATTTTTGCCTGTTTGTGATTTCTGTGCAATCTATGCTTGTCCACAGCTGAAAAGAAAAGGATTGCTACTATAAAATAAAACAAAACAATTTTTGTTAATAAATATCTACAGCAATATATTTTCAAAAATATGGTTTTTTTGAATAATTATTTAAATTCATATCTTACTTTATTAATTCAGTCAAAAAAAATTTAAATTTGCACAACAATAATTTAGAATATCAATTTTTTTTATTTTAGCTAACACTTAACATTAATTTCTTTGTTTATTTATTTTTTAATAGATTAATTCTAAAATTATTTCATTATCTTTATTTTCAAGGAACTTCAAATTTATAATAATTCATTTAATTTAAAAATATTTTCTTAAAATTCAAATTCGTACATGCAGATATATCTTTTATAACCTCAGAACATTGGCGAAACTAATCATGTAGCGTAAAACTCAAGAATAATGGGATTGCAATAATCGGCATAAACTTAGAAAAATTTTTTATAATTTAATTCGGTGTACGCTGTGCTTTTTCAGTTGCATAGCCTGAACTCATTTTAATATTTTTTTAATTAATCCTTGATGAGTTCTCCCATACTTTCAGCATGCTAGTGATCTTTTTTTATTTACTATTTTAATTTATAGGTGATAAAGAATACAGTAATTATAAATTTTCAATTTGGTTTCTTACAACGGGCGATAGAGAAAAACGCTTTATGGCTCGAATATATGAAAAAAATATTTTTATTACTTAAAGATAATTTTATTTTTGGTACAAAATCCTGTTTATAGCCATTTAACCAGCATCCAGTGCTAATTTATTGCACTGACATATATACTTTATTTTAATGTTTTAATTTAAATTTTAATCAACCTAATATATTTTTAGAATATTGAAAATAAAGTAATTAATTTATTAAAAATTAATTTTTTTTTAGTCGATATTTTTCAGCATCACATATTTACAGTGTAGATTGCATTGTTACATATGAAGAGCAGCAGCTTAAATTATTATATTGTCAGTATCTGTAAATAAACAGAATTTGCTTAAATTTATTCTCGTCGGGCCTCGAATAATACTTTTCTTTTTAACCAACATAAGTGTTTCTTAAAGTGAAAAACTAAATTTACTATTTTTTGACGCAAAATTCTTTTTAAAAATGCATTTAATTTACTTATTCATTGGCCAATGTTAATTTTATTGATTTTATTGCTATTCAACTCACTTATAATCTTTACATGTATTTCATTAATGTCTTCTGACTAAATTAAATCTAATCAATCAAATTATTTGTTTTTGTTTCCGAATTTTTTAAGTATATTATTATCATTAGTTTATACCGGCAGAGAGAATAGCTTTTTTCAGTTGCTCAGTAGCACCAATGCGGAGTTATTTAGAAAAGATATATATATATATATAATATTATATAATTTTAGATTGCATGACTTTAATAATATATTCTTTATTTCTTCATATCATAGCTACTTTTTATTATATATCCATTTTATTAAAAATTGTTTTTTCTGGGAAGTCAGTTATTTATCGCGCGGCCTCTCTTTTTTTCGTCTGACGATGCCAATGTCAATGTGGAAAAAAGACGCCTTGTTGTGCTGCATGTCGAGTTGGCATCGCATGATTTTTCACATGATACCGAATTAGATAAAATGAAATTTCTGTTTATACTTTAATTGGCACGATACTATTTGAAATAGTTGTCGTCTTCGCCACTGGTATATAAACACATAATTTACTAAATTAATTATTTCGCTCAAAACTTCTTCTTTATTTTCTAATTCTTTGTAAATTGCTTCATATTTTTTCATATTTTTAAATTATATTATCAAGATATGTTTATATCGCGTCCTTAGGTAAATAAATTTTTTTAATAATGTTTTTTGTATAATATGTATGTGCAAAATTAATATAATGTTTCAGATCTTAAAAAATATGGTTTCGATCGACTACATGCGAGCGATCATTAAAAAGTATTTTTTAGTAAAAATAATTAAATTTATAATTATTTTATCGATAAATCTGTTGATTTCATTTTTCAATCATAACTTTAAAAGAGTAATAAAATAAATTATGAGTTTAGATTTATTGAGAAATTTTTTAATATTTGCTAGCATTTGAATAACATCTTTTTTGTAAGTTTTGGATTGTAAAATAATTATCTTGTTTTAATTAGTATCGTGAATTTTAATTTAAATTTAATCATTTACGTACTTTATCATCCGCGTTGATCTTCGTAGTATTATATAGAAAAGCTCGGCGTTTTTCTCATATAAGTATTCAATTATTTTTAAAGTTAAGTATAATTGAGTATGAATTTTGCTTTAACTTCGTTCCCTTTAATCCGAACGGTATTTCTCTGGCCTAATTCCTTTTTTTAATTGTCTCAAGCGTCGAAACTCGGTGGCAGATGACACAATGGAGATTATTGACAACAATTCGATTTGAAATTTTTTCATATTAATTTTTGCTATAAATAAATTTTTGTATATTCAAATTATAATGTCACACCAATTTTGATATATAGTTGGCTACAAAAAATGCCAAATAAGCTTTTTTCATTGTAATTATATAAGAATCTTAAAATTAATTTTTCCCACTTGCGAAAATTTTTATATATCTTAATATTGGTACCCGTATTAGAGACCCTTTTTTGCGATTTCTAATTCTTGTGGATGTAGCTTAAATAATATCGTTACATTATAATATTAGTTTATAATTTATTATTTTATCTTGAATATGTGTCTGATTTGAACTTTTTTTTATTGCTAGTTCCCATTGCATATTGACTTCCTTGACGACCGCAGCATAGACCGTGTTTCGCTTGGCATAAAGCTCGGTTTATATTATTGTTATATTTTAGTTTATTGGCGTAATTGCTAGCTGTAGGATTTCCTGTAGAAATTGGTGTAGGTTTACTGTTACAAATTGTATTGAGTTCAATTTTGAACTATATATATATAAATCTTATAAACTAAATTATATTTTTTATTATGTATTTACGAAATATGTTTTTTTACATATTGAATTGATCGATAGGTTTGGTTCCTGTCATAGCAGAAATTGTTCAGAATTGTTCAAATTGAATTTCTATATGGGTATTAATTGTCCTGCAATTTATTTCAGTAATGTTATAGCAAATTTCTTTAAACTAGTCATTCGATCCTAAGAAAAAATTTGTTTTCAAAAATTGTCATAATTTTTTTATATTTTACTTATTAAATAACTTTCACTTTATTATGCAACATACAATTTTCTTACATTCAATTCTTTTATTTACATTTAATTTTGTTCTTAAGCATTATTTTGTACAATAGGGATATTTTTTTAATTGTGTGGTAATTATTTTTCTTACTTGTTTTATCTCAGCATAAAACAATATTTAATTGTTATGCTTAATTTAATTTTATTTTCTAGTTTTGCTTTGTAATAAAGTAGATATGATTTAAATGTTTGTATTTTGATTTATATTTTATCTTATTTATCGATAAGTTTTTTTTGTCGTTAGAATTTTGAAAAATAGCTAATAATTTAAAGCCTATTTTAATTAATTATTTTTTAAATAAAACTAATAAAAATTAATATTACTATGAATTTTCTCTTTTTAACTTAATTGGGTTATATATGCATAATTGTTTCATTTTTTGTAAATATTTAAAAAGTTTCACGGTGTTTTATACAACTTATTTAATTCATACCCTAGCATTTTTAAATTTTAAATACAATTACTTTTTAACTTTCTTGGTATTGTTAAATACTTCAAATTATATACGCTTTATATTATTTAATGTTGCACATTGAAATTATATTAGATTTTTTAATTTTATCGATACATTATTTTTAATTTTTTATTTTTAATTAAGCATTAAGCTTCTAATTAGAATTTTTTTTTATTTAAAATGATTTCATCCAATAATGAGTCTTTTGTTTGTTAGAAAAATATAATTTGGATATTAAAATTATTATTATTTTTTTATAAAACCCATCTCTTACACTTAACTTTTTTCCACGGTTCAATTTGCTTCAGAATTATATTTATTTTTTATGCCATATATATTTTATCATTTTATCTAATAATGATGAACAAGGTTTATATATTGTCGAATAAATAATTTACCTAAAACTTATTTTTTATTCTTACCGATATTTTTAATGTTTTGAAAATTGTGTTGTATTGTTCACTTACAATTTTATCTGTTATAGCCAAATTTTTTATATGATCTTTTGATTAATTAAAATTTCTTTTTGATATATAAAAAATCTTAAATCAAATTTATTTCAATTGGTTAAAATTTTGCGCGTTTAATCAGATTTTTTACTAAATGGGCTTTAATTTATAAAATTGGATTGTTAGTTGAGGTTTTCATTTTTTCCATTTTAATAATTTATTTAAATCCATCTTTTAAAATCTTTATTTCATTGATTTTTTTTATTGAGTCAACTAAACTACTTTCTTTTGATACCTACAAAATACTTATGCTGTTTGCTTCTTACTTTTTGTGTTAGGCAAAAGAAATGCTTTTTTGAAGTTAAATTAACAAACTTTGAAAACAAACACGATGTTAGTTAACAGCATTTATGCTTTTTCTGATCTTAAAGTTGGAAAACGATTCAAAAATATTGTGAATTTATTCTTTGCTCTTTTTGTCTTTTGAGCAAATTTACACTTTTTGTCGTTCAATAACTGCTACTTCTGAATTGATCCGACAAAATGGTATTTTTCGAGGGTTTTAAAATTTTAGAAATATTTTTCGTTTTTATCGTAAGAATTTTTTTCTAACCTTTATTTTCATGATTAAAAAATTCATAATTAGTCTTTTATGTTATTATAAACCTTATAGCCTTCTATTTTCATATTTTATAAATATATATTTAGGTTATTATAGACTTTTTTGTGCCCATACTTTGAAATTGTGAGATATTTTCCTTATTTTTTAGTTTTACATTTTGGTAACCTTTATTTAGATTTTTTTAATATTTTGTAATTTAAATTTTAATAATAAATTATTTCCCATTTGCCGGAATACAGCTCAAATATACCTTTATTTGTTTAATAGAAAATTAAGTTTACTGATTGTTTTTAGCTCATGTATTCAATCTTTTTGACCAGCCGAGAAAAATATCATTTATATCATAAAAATTTTTTTATATTTCATTCATTGATTTTTATTAAATAATTTTATCAAACCTTTTAATTTATGTTGAGTTCATGAAATTACTATAAATATTTAAATTTTTTGAATGTAACTTCATTTATGCCTTTTATTTATTTATTATGCTATTTTACTATTTATAGTTTTATCATTAGTCGGTTTAATTATGATTATTGAAGAATATATAATTACTTGATAAACTCTGCTTCTCTTTCTTGTCAGTGAGCTCGGAATTTGGCCACATCTTGTGGTCAATAGTAGCCGGTCACACTAATTTAATTAATTTTAAATTTTATTATATTGTTAAAATTAATTGTAATTTCTTTTAGGTTATTGCAGTTATGTTTTCCATATCATTTTACAACCGTTATTACGTACAAGTTGGTTTTTTTAACAGAGGGTTAAGTGATATTTTACAAAGATAAGACCTTTTATTAACATTTTGAATTTAAAATTTTAGATTGTTTGACTTTATCAAAAATGATATGGTTTCTTTTCTGCAATTTTTTTTTTACGAATTTTACTTTTTAACATAAAAGAATTCACGTTTAACGGCATTATTATTTTCTATTTAAATTTATGTGATAAATCCTGTTCTGGTCTATTTATTTATCTCAGTTGCAGTTATGGTTCAAGTCATTTTATTTATTTGTTGCTATGTTATTTAAATTAATATTGAATTTAGATGGTATATTTTTGTATCTATTTATCATGTCCATTTTCTTGGTGCATTTTTGCTCTACATACTTTATTTGTCTGATATGTACTGGAACATAAGAAAGTTTTACAACAGGATAAAAAATCCATCATTTTTTTGGAGGCGTATGAATATTGATCCGCATGCTGTTGAATTTTTATAATTTAAATCTCGAAGGTTATGCATTTCTTTTTATTTTATTAAAAAAATAGTTGCAAAATATGATGTGACTCTATTCTTTGTAGGAAAGAATTTTCAATGTAGTTCATCAATGTCTGCACATTTTTTCTAGGTGAATATAATTCTATTTTTAAACTTATTTAAAAAAATTAACCTAACTGTAAAATTTTTATTTGTAAATGTTTATTTGGGTTGTAGCATTTTTCTGTAGGTCAAATAAATTTTGTTGAATAATTAAAATTTATGCAAACATTTGTAATTTATCCTATTTGTTGGTGTTCCAAAAGTTAAATTAATTCCGGGTGACTCTCGCGACGTTGCAAGTATAAATTGTTACAGTGTGAAACTGGGTTTATTTAAATATAATGTTTGTAATTTTATTTGACCTATACAATTATGAACAAAAATGTTAATTAAGAAAAGAATTCAGTCCCAATAATAGCATAATTCCGAGTCGTAAAATATAAAACAATGTTACAAACTTTGCTATACAAAAAATAAAAGATATTTTGAGTATTTTAACAATTTACTTTTAAATCATAATGAGTGTTATTAAATATATATGTTAACGAACTTTATTTTGTTGTTATATTTTACTCGGTGCACTTTCTCTCGTAAAAGGATTCAATCATTGTATTCGCTTTTTTCATAATTTGAGCTAAAAATTTAAATTGCATAAACATTTTGATTGCAATGGTTCTCTTTTCATTGCAATTAGTTTTTCTTTGAGTTTATTTGAATTGTTATTTGGTTTATTTTGATAATTTAAACACGGGTTATTGTTATAATTTGTTTTATTTTACTATTATAGAAATATTACGCCAGTTATTTTTAAACTGTTTTAATTGGTTGAATTTTCCTGGCACATTTTTCATTAATCTCCAAAATAATTCTTTGTCGGGTTCGTGGCTAAACTTGTGCTAAGCAAAGCGGCGATGGATCGTAGTTATTTATATTTTTTAATTTACTAAATTCCATGCTTTGAAATGAGGAAAATATTTGAGATAAAAGTTCTGGATCATGTTGCATTTTTATCTCTATTTCAAATTATCAATTTTATAAACCTAAGTGTAAATGGATGAACTTCGGCTTGCCATTTCCATGAATTTAATATTTTGACTGATTAGGTTATTCAAGTGCCAATATGATCTAATAAATTACTTTATAACTAATTAGTTAGTGTTATGGTTTTTCTATTTTTGTGATTACGACGCGAAGAAAGAAGATATTTTATTGCATTAAGAATTAAATATTTATTTAAAATAAATCTTAGAGTATTGCAAAGTGTTAATTTATTTTAGCTTTTAAATTTTCAATTAAGAATAAATATCATGACGATTTTTAATAGTTGATTTTTCTTTTTTTTAATATTAAAGTTTTTCCATTGCCAGCATCGAAGCGCGCTGCAAAAATCTTATTTTTACAAGTTGGTACGTCCACAATCTTACTAGGCTTTTTAAATTTGTTTTTGTTGAGAATAATAAATCTGTTTTTAAAAGCTATGACATGATAAAAATTGGCATAAATGGATTCATTAACATTTGAATTTACTAAAAAAAGTTTGTTCATGTTTGCTTTGAACTTTAACAAAGTTTTAAGATTTATTCCAATTTTTCTATTTATATTTAAACTCAAAGCACTGTGTTATTTCTTCTTTTTCTTCACTCCAATTTTTTCGGTGCTATTTAACTTATTTTTTAAATGAGTTAACTATTAAACAATATTTTTTTACTTATAGCCTTTGATTTACTCGTCATGCTCATCTCGCTTTAAACCTTTCTTGGGTTTATTTGCATTTAATTTAAATTATTAAAATTCACATTATTTATTGATTACTCTCTTTTAATACTAAATTGATTCTAATAATAATTGGATTCACCTTAACTTTTTGTATTTATTTCTTTACTTCAAATTTTTATTGGGTATTTAACGATATGTTAAGCTGAATAAATTGATTCAAGTGTCCGATCTCATATGTTATTATATACCGTTTTAATAAAAAGATTGCAAATTTAATTTAATTCACCAAATTCATCCTTCTTTTTATATAAAATTTTGTGGTGATTCCTTTATATCCTTACAACCTTTTTATTCATTATTTTTTCTTGTATTTCTATTTATTTAAGCATTGTTTTTCAATGAATAACCATTATTGATCCTTGTTGTATTTGTCGGTGTTGCGGAGGAGTTTTTCGTTGCGCATTTGGTCCTTTATACATTAATTGTATATATATTTTTTTGAGATTTTACTTTTTCATTTTTTTTTAGTTTCCTTATTACATTTGTCTAATTATGTTGTTGTTTGTGATAAACTTAAGTCAACTAATTTATTTTTTCTTTAGCCATGGTAATATTATTTTGGGTTATATTGTAAAAATGTTGTTTTACTCTTTAATTAATAAAGATACCATTTAAAAGTTTTAAAGGTATCATGGTTTTTAAATTTGAAGTACTTGTGATATATGGAGTATTTTGAGTTCATTGATAACATTATATATGTTAACTATTATTATGTTTAATTGATTTTTGCTTGTTTAATCTAATTAAAGATATTATTTTCGTTACCCGTCCAAAAAGCAATAATTTTGTTTATTAATAATTGTTATTTACCTGGTATGTATAAATAAAAGTAATATTTGAAAAATGTTGCGTCAAATTTTCAATTCTTTATATAAATGGTAATTAAATTATTAAAAGATTTATTACAATTTTAAATCAAATATATACAGTCCGCGTAAGTCTAAGTTTTGAATTTATAATCGCTTCATTATATAATTAGGCCAAGTTTTATTATAAGTAATATAATTTTCTTTTAGTAATAATTGATTATAATTTAAATATTTACGCAGATTTGCGCTTTATAACTTTTCTCTATATAGTGTTTTAATAAATTTTTGTTCAATACGAGTGCAAACATAAGCATCAATTTCCATTGTTATCTCTTTTTACAATATTAGTAGTAATCGTTGATTTTTTCATCGGAGTGTGAAATTTGGTTGATATTTTTGTTTATCTTATTCTTGTTTTTTGTCCAAATTTTTTTTTGAAATTTTTATTTTATTTGAGTTTTTGTCTGTTGATAGAGATACTTTTTAAAATCAATTTGTGCCTTAAACCCACAAATCCTGCGATGGAATTATAAATTCATACTTCCATTATCAGAAAAGTGGCAACAGACATTGATGAGTTTCGTAGCATTTTAATTCATTTTTGGTTATATTTTTGCTTTATTTTTGTAATTATTTATTCATTTATTCTACTAGCATTATCAATCAGATTTCATTTTATTCTCGTCTTGACCACATTCATCCACCTCCCATCCACCTTCATCATTATTTTACCGCAACTTTTTTATGTGTCATCTCACTTTCTTTTGTATTCCCCCCCCCTTCGAAATTTTCTGTATCTTTTGTGTAAGATTGGACAAGTAAGACAACACAACGTACAAAAGCACATGGCCACAACACAAAAGGCGTTCGAAATTGAATGAGACCTATGAATTATGGTATTTAGTATTACATTAAAATTTTTTTTCTTGGTATACAAAAACACGTAATAAAGTTTTTTGCGCTCATTTTTCTTCGGTTTTAATTCGCCACGCACTTTAAGAATTGTTTTAATTAATTTTGGCAAGTAGTATATGCAATACGCCACTCCTTTTGTATTTTGTAGAAAATTCACCAAGTTGAGTTTCTTTTTAACTATTTAATGCAATTTAAATGTTGTTTTGTGAATAAGAATTTAATGCTTAGATTTTTACTAAAACACATTTTTGAAAAATCTTATTTGGTTAAGGAGTTTTAAATATTGGGAATTTTTATTTCTTGCTTTTGCTCTCCGTGCACGTTTTGCGTTTTTAGCAATTTGCCATAAGGCATTTATTCTTTTTTTAAACTTAAATTATTTATTAATATTAATTTTTTTTTGGCCACTAATAAGTTTTGCATTTTTTGATTGAATTCAGTTAATTTAATTTAGAAATAGCTAGATCTTCCTGTTATTTGCAAATTATAATGACGGCTAATCCTGTTTTTTACAGTTTTGAAACTAATGAATTAGAATAAATACAAAAAAGTGACCAAAGCTTTCCTTCTGTACCGCTCGTCATCATTATGTGTTCCGGCTTTATTGTTAATCCTAGTATAGAATAACAATTCATTTTAATGGACATATAAATAAAAGTTCATAACTCTTGTTCCAAAGTGGCTTTTTTCACTAAACTCTTCAGCACTTAGTTAAGCCTTTCAATTAAATTTTCGTAATTACTGTGATTTAATATTGATTTATTTAATAAGTTTCTTTCTATTGACATATACTTTAATGATATTGGTGTATTGTAAAAGATGTTTCTAGGCAATTAGCTACAAATTCAATAACTTTTGGGCTTTTTGTCATTATTGACACTATGTCGTATAGTTGAAGGTTTTACTAAAGTACATTTAATTATTTTGAACTTTTTCTTTAAATTGTTGGGCTGCCGTGATGTCGGTTATAAAATCATGGGGATATTGTCGTATAATTGAAATTGGTATCGACTTTAAATATTGATTTATTCTATGAAAATTTCGATTGGAATATCATTTAATAATTACGTATGTAATGCATTATTTCCAGGAGGTTTATGCTATTCTTATAGGTAACTATTTCTAGTAGAATTTATTTACGGGAATTTTAAACTCAACCATCAATTAAAATAGATTCTATAGCTTCTTCTTTCAAGCAAATTGCAGGCGATTTTGAAGTACAATTAATTTAAACTATTTTTTTAAAATTTATTTGTCTATGTAGCAGATTTCTTAATGTTAATTTTTCTAAATTATTTATTTGTTTTTTTAATGATGAAATAAGGATTAGATTTATTTAATTGAGAATTTTATTATCATTAGGAAATAGACTTTGTTGCCTGAATAAATTATTTTTTATTATTTAAGTTTAATTTTGCTTTTTTAAGTTTTCATTTATTTACAACACAAGTTTTAACTTTTGAAATGCATATGTTAGAGCTTAGACAACCAAAACATGTTCTTTTTTTTATTGTTTCAAATTATTAATTATTTGGTAAAAGGTATTTACTATTTACAATTTTCTTTTTGTCTAATAATGAGTTCCGAGAACTCTTTGAACTTGATCTGGAGTTTCCTTGACATTCCTGCTCAAGACACGGCCAGGATTTGTCCTTATTAATACTATTTAGGCATCACTTTTTTGAAAATTTCAATATTATTTCTAATTAAGATTTCTTTTTCAAGTTTCATATTATTAACCTAGTTTCCTACTTTTGCTGTATTAACCTTTCACCGCAATACATATTTTGTCAAAATTTAAGATGTTTATTTATAGAGTTTCACCCGAAAAAAAAAGATTTAAGATTCTTTTCTATAATTATTTCTTAAATATTTATTATTAATACTTTTTATGTTTGTAAATGTTTGGGTTACTTTTAAAACTTGAATGTTTAAAATATTCTAATTATTGATATAAATTTACAAAAATTTATTTTTATTGGTTTTTAACAATAATAGACATGGATAAATTAAGAAAAAATTATCGGATTTAAATTAATAACTGTCAAAAATTTATTATATATTTTAAAACATTTTATAATTTCTATAAAACTTTTCATTGATTATTTTTCAATTTACTGCTTTTTTAAATCATGTTCACGTAGGCATAGGACATTTTCCTTCTTTGTTGCGTGATCCTTTGTCGCACAAGTTTATTTGTCTCACTCTGCAATTGGTTGGCATATTGTAATAAAAATTACGTTGACCATCTTTGTGAAGGAGCATTATTTTCATCCTGGTGCATGAATAACCGTTCATTAGATTGATAACGTACATGTAATGATGATACGAGGAATCAATTTCGTTGACATCGGACTCAATTCGAAAGATTTACAGATGAATTGCTTTTTTCCATTTAATTTTTAACCTTTTTTACTTAAATCATAGATTGTTTTTTAAATAAAAGATTTGTATAATAATTTCAATACGTTTACAGTTACACTGACATAGGTCTTTTTAATGAGTTTAATTTTTAAAGTTAGTTAACATTTATTTATTAAATTAATTATCATCTTCAAAAAAAAAGTTTAATTTGTAAAATTATCTTTTGGATATTATTTTTAAATTAAAAAATTTCTATAACTGCTGAATAGGTCAATTATTTGGTGATTTGAAGAGCAATTTGTTCATATATCATGTAAGTTAATCAATAATCCGAATAGTGGAGTCGTTGATCCGCCCCAAAAGTTCCACGAAAAAAGGAACACATCCACCACCAATTCCTGTCAAAATCGCACCAACCTAAACAAATCCTTTAAATGCTTTATATGAACTTTATAAATTTTTTGGCAGAAAGACGGCAATTCTTTAAGAATTTATTTCTCTGAACATTTTTTTATATATAAGCTTAACTTTACTTTCATTTTTTGTTAAATTTTCTTTTAAACTCGTAAGTAATTTCAAATCATTCAGTATTTTTCAGTCATTTTGATTTCATTTCTAATCAAATGAATAAAAAATTGTCACACGCTCATCTTCTTGCGATAAACGGTCCTCCATTGTGGAATGTGCATCCATTGTAACGGCCCATGTTTATGCCTGTGCAATGTATTGCAATGTTTTAATGAAAATTAAATTTAATGGCAAAAGAGTTATAGTCAATTATTAAATTAATGCTATTGCCATACCTAAAATATTTTTTTAAATATAAAAATAAGCGAACAACTGGTAATGTAAATGAATTTTAATTTAATAAAAAAATATAACTAGTTGTGTAGCATAAAATATTAAAAGAGTGTTTTTAAATATTTAGGTGATTTTTTCAATTTTCATTTAATAAATTTCTATTTGACCTTAGTACATTGCATTCGGGGAATTAGAACAGCATTATTACATGTAAATTAAATTTTTACAATTTTAAACTCTCTGTTTTATTTAAATTTCATTATTCAACGCATTTTAAGATATTAAGCTCGCATGGCACAATAACACGTTCCATGTGAAAGCCGTTTCTGATCTTACCAAACTCTTCGATGCTGGCGACAGAATTGCAAGTGCATTTTTATTCAATAATTCAATGCATTTATTATATCAAATATAAAGAATTTAGATGTTTTAGCGTTATATATACAAATTAAAAACCTTTCATTTGATCATAAATAAGTGTAGACAACCTTTTTTTTGTGTTTAGGTGAAGATTATAGAGTTAAATTTATAAATGAATATTTGAGTGTGAAAGTTTATTTGTATTTTATATTGTATTCAATTCAATATTAGAATTATTTTCACGACTTCTTTAGATTCCGTTAAAGATTTCAACCATTTTTGGTTTTATCTTCAAAATTAGTTTTATTTATTTTTTTTTTAATGTATTTCTGACTGCTATATTTAGAAGCTTTATTATGTTGATGACACTTTTGTAAAAATTTGTATCTTTTTAAACGATGTTTATTTTAATCGCCAAATTTATATTATATAGTTTATTTTGGAATCAGCGAGTTTTAAATTTCAATCTTATATACCTAATCATTAATAAATAAAAGGAGATACGATATTCATATTATGCACATAAAATTGTTTTATTATTGCTGATTTTCTCCATTTGTCAGTTTATTCATGGCACAATTGCACCTTTTTTGCTATAAAATTAATTTTGATCAATTTTATTTCTATTGAAATTATAGCATAATTCATTTAAACAATATTTTTTAATTTTTCAATCTTTTGTTTTTTATTGTTAATATTTCTTATAACAAATGTTAGGTTATTCATTTTTATAGGCCAATGTTTTATTTTTTGTTGTAGGATTCAACCATAAAAACAATATTGCAATGAACGTCACGTAATATAAGGTACATCTTTGAATTTATTTAAAGTGAGAAATACATTTCACAAATGATTTGACAGTTTTTAATTTTATGAATAAGTTTTACGTTTAATCATTTTTAACTATTTGTTCAGATTTTTATGTGTCTGCGTTGTTGAATATCTGGCAATTTTAAATTATTCCTTTACAAAGAAAATTTAATTTGTTCTGTTAAATTATAAAAAATTGCGTCCTTTCTTATTAGTGCTTTTGAGATTTCATATGCCATTTGAGCTGACATTCATTCATTTGCTTTTTTTGTTCATTTTTTTACCATTAATTTTTTAAATTAATTACCTATAACCATTTGTTCCAAAGGACGGTGCTTAATTAATAATTTGCCATTTTAATTTACAGTTTTCAGTGTTTTTATTTTTCCACAAAACCAGTCTGTACGACGGGATTTCATGCAGCAAGAAATGTAATCTAATATTGATTTTAATTTAATCTATTCTAAGAAATTATTAAATATTCTGTTTTAATGGTATATTTCTTTTTTAAACTATTTTAATTTTTTTTGCATCTTCTACATATTTCAGATTTTTTGACCAATTGATTTTGAAATATTTATGTAATATTTTATTTCAGTTTCTTTATGATGATAGAGCTGTTCATTTAAAATCATTACAATCGTATTTATATTTATGCAATTTATTTGTGTAAAGACTTATTTTTAAATATTTTTTTGTATTTGTTAAGTTTTCAAACTTTTAATTCATTATTACAATATACAAGCACCAACGTCATTAAATAAACAAAATATTTTTTCAATTTTGTTGGTTTTTTTGGCTTCTACTTTATTTAAATTTTTGATCTCAAATAGTCTATTATATATAAATTCATTATTTTTTTTAAATTTAGATTCAATAAAAATTATTCAAGAGATTAAGTTAAGTTTTACGACAAATCCTATTTTTCATTTTATAATTTTTGACTGCTGGAGCTTTCAACGATCTTAACGCAAATGGTAATTTCTTTTTTGATTTTTATTTGGAAGTTTATTTTCAAATACTCATTTATTCTATATTGTAAGTTTAAACTTTTCTTATCTTATTAATTGACTTTTCCTAATTTTCTCTTTTCTTTTCTTCAATTTATATATGTAATTTACCAAATTTTGATATCTCGACGCCAATATTTGAGATTTACTTGAAGTCAATATCAGTATTTATGTTTTAAACGCATTTTTTATGGGTTTGTTGTTTGTTTTAAACATTAATATATAATTATAAAAGTGTATCTTGATTTGGTTCCAGGTAACCAAATTATTTGTTATTCATAATAAATTGATCCGAATGTGCGATCACAACCTATTCTTGTTTTTTTATATAATACAAGTCTATGACAGATTCCAAGTTTTGAGTCAGCGATTTTAATCAAGTTTTCATCATAAATAATTAAAACTATTTTTATTGTAATTTCTTATTAAATTAGTTTTAAAACGTTTAGTTTGAATTGTTGGTTGCTTTTTTTGGTGTAATTAATCACGTGTCTCGCGGAAAGCCTTAAATGTTCTGGAAGATTTTTTTAGTTTTACAATTGCATTATGATTTATATCAGCAAACTAAATAAAAAACTTCGATATCAACAGCCGTTGTTAATTGACTAAGATTTAGTTGAAAAACTGATAATTTTAACTAAAAAGTTAATTTTTTTTAATAACAATTCCATAGACTAAATGCTAAATAGAGCTGCTATTCAATAAGAGCCCTCGAACATTTATATGCCTATTACAACTGAAAGATGTATAATTTTAAATATTTTTTTGTCTATGGCGCATATAAAGTAGAAAGATTTATCTTTAAATTTTTCATTTATTTTAAGTTCGTAACATCGTTTTAGTTCATGATGGATTTATATCACCTTGAATTGATAAAATAACTCTTGATTTCAGCTTTTTAATTTATAAAATGCTCAATAGTTGGAATTATCACATTAAATAGTAATTTGTATCTTGCTTGATATCTTCTTCTGAAACGGTATTTTTTTAATCTGTTGAACAATAGCTTCATCAATGCCAAGATCACTTTTGCAATTTGAATTAATGTAATATACAAATAAAATCCTTTGGTTTAATTTGTTTTTAATTTTCAGTATACTTACATAATTTTATGCAATAATTTTTATTTAACAACAAACTTTCTTGCACAATAATACTTGACACAAATGAATAAACTATTACATCACAATGCTTTTCATATTTAATTTAGTTAAAAAATTTTAAATAAGGATAATGAATCAAATTGGGTTTTTTCCTTCTATATAAGATCTAAATTTAAAGTTTTTTATGCATAAATTGACTATCGTTTAATAAGTCAAAAACTTTTTTAGATAATTATGATCATACCAGGGTTTAGATCATACACGGGTTTTCGCGTCGCATCTGTGAAACTACAGTTTATTTAATGGAAAACATATCCTTCGTTGTTACGTAATCTTCGCGTTTTTCTGTTGAATATTAAATTTTTTATGACATTTTTATGTTTTTCTCAAATTCTTTATAAGGACAAACTATTTATTGTCAAGGTACTTATTTAAATTACTTTAATTTGGATGTTTTTTTGAATAATCTATATAAATTTTTAATGAAGTCTAAAACTGGACTCATCCTTCAATTTGTGCAACCGATTGTTTCATAAAATACTTCGCTTCCTAAGACAATGAATAGTTTTATTATTATACATTTAAAACATTCATATTTTTCGACAAGTTTTGTTTAACTTGCGTTAGTCAAAGAAATTTTTTTGCGAGGTTTGCGAATAAAAAATTATGAACTTTTTTTGGCAGAAAAAAATTATAAGATAAATACAAATATAAAATATATTTCATCATTTTTATTTTATTTTATTAACAAATTTAGTTTTTTGTTGTCGAACTGTTATGGCTGAACATCTTTTCAGGGCAGGAAATCAAGCGGAAAGTCTATTAGCATATTATTCAAATCTATTTATAATTAAGATAAATTAAACGGTGTCTAGTAATAAATTAGTTAGGTATTTTTTTATTGTTAATTCCAGATTTATTCACCACGACTTTGGATGCATTTTCTATGAAATGCATGTCCGCGGCATGGGCTTTTGCTGAACCACTCAACTCTTAACTTCAAAAAGAATATTTTAATTTGCCATGATTTGGAGAAATGTCCTTTGTTAGTACTTCTATTAATATAAAAGCGTAGCTAAAGAAAGATGTTTATTCCGCGTAAGGTATAAATTATAAATTTATAATTTAAATTAATTTCAAATAATTGTTATTTAATTAATGGCTTTTTGCTTTTCATAAGGTTTTGTTATTTTTGCTTACATTTTTATTAAAGCACTTTAATTTTTTTATCCACTAGAAAAATGAATAATTTTAATTTGGTAGGGAATATGTTTACAAGAAAGATAAACTCCAAATCTCTATTTTTCGACATAATTATTTCGGAAAGAGATTTGTCCCATTATTTCGAGTTGCTTTTTATTTAACTATTACATTATCATTTCTTTATGAATTTTTAAACAGTTTTCTTAATCTTTTATTTAAAAAGTATATAATTGTTTTATAAAGTTATTCCCATTCGGGAATCATAAATATATTGTAACATTTAGTGTTGAATATTCAACATTTATTATAATAATCTATTTTTTATTTCAAGCGCTACTGATAACGATTATATTTTATATTTTGATCATAATTACTGTCGTCGCTGCATGAATTGGCTTACAAATATAGCATCTTTATTTAATTCACTTACAATTGTATTTTTAATAATAATAATAAACTTTCATTTGATAAAACCAATTTTTTGATTTTTAGTAATTAGATATAATTCTTTTATTTTGTGTTATTTTTATTTTAACCATGGATATTTTTAGTTGGTACTTGGAAATTGTCTTTGGCGAGTAAATTGAATTGGTCATTGACATACAATGTCCTATGAATAGTTAAAATGAATTAGAATATAATATATTTTAAATTGTGTTTTTGTTTATGTTTTTTCAATATATGAAAATTAATCTTTTGTAAAATATGTTTGTTATGAATTAATTAGGTACCCTTAAGTAATTGTTGTACTAAGATTTTTAATTTAGAACCCTAAATAAATTAAGCGTATGATTTTTAGATGGGGGGATCTCCTTGATCACCCAATTTGGCAGAAATTAAATATTGAATTATATTTAAAAGATTGAATTAGTAAAATTTGTACACGTGGCTTTCATTTAATTGGCGATACTCAAATATTTCTTTTGTCTATAAAATTTTATTTATTTTTCTAAATAATACACTTTTCTAAATAAAATGTAGTTCTAATATTTATATTGAATGAATGTAACGGAGAAACAAAAAATATATTCATATCAATGTGCGCAATTGCAAATCAAATAATTGCAAGATTTTTGGGCGTAAAACTCATCCGATTGACAGATAAAATGTTTTTGTAAACTGAAAAAGATCTTTCCACTTCGCACGATTGAATTGGAGCATAATTAAAATTTGCAATCCGCTCAGGAGGAAGCGTAGTGTGAACGTGGCCACCCTGAAGCACTCTACCGATATCCTGGATTTTTTTTTGACGTGAAATTCAAATTACGATTCCGAATGTCTTCCACTATTTCCAAACCTTAAAAATAAAATTATTTGTTTAATTGTTCATCATTCAACTTTGCGTGAGGGATATTTCATGTGATTCCAACTTCTGAATCGATGCCGGAATGCATTTAAACATTTTCTTGAAGGATTTATAATTTGAATGATAATTAATTGTCCTTTATAGACAAATTTAATCGAAGGATTTATTTTTTAGGAGTAGATTTTTTTGAAAATTAACTGATACTAAATTTGATATAATTTTGGACAACAAAAATTTCGATTTGAGGCATTGGTCTACAACTTTTTGTCTTTATTCTTGATTCTTTTACAAAGATACACATATATTAAATCAGTCTTATAATGTATAAAAGGATTTATTTTATTTGAATTTATTATATTGAACATTTGAAAGCTGATAAATAGAGATATGCAAATATACTATATAAATTGGCATTTAATTTGAATTTATAGTAATCTATTTTAATGAAATAGTAGAAAATAATTATATTCGTCTTGTTTTAGCTTTTCAGTAGGTGTATGATATTTTTCATTTTTGAAAAACATTCTTTGGCGCTTTTTTTTGAAATTATTATTTTGCTGTTTACTTTGGACTATTTTGACATTTTTATTTCATTATACAATATGTAAAAAATTTTTATGTTTTCGTTTTATTTTGCAGATTTCTTTTACTTTTTTTTTTGCATTATAATGGGAATTCTTTGCGTTTAGCAGCGTTTTGTTTTAACAAAGAATATTAATTAGTTTTTTGTTATTTTGTCTTTCTCTTCGCTGAATTGTTTTGCTTATACAAGAGATATCTGAACGAAAAGAATATTTATAACCAATTTAGTATATTTGTCCTTTTTTATAATTTTGGTAAAATTGAAAACATATTTCTCCAACTTTTTTAATAACTTTACTTTTATATTTATTTGGACAGTGGAGAAATTTAAATTTAATTAAAGAAACAATTGCAATTTAAAATTTCAAATATTCATGATGACATTATGTGTATAACTGTTTTTTGTTAGTTTTATATTTGGTGCTTTGGATAAATATTGGCGAACTTTTTTTTTGTTGTTTTATTGACAAATCATTTTAATAATATTTATATTTTTCTATATAACATGGTGTGTGTTTTTTTTTTTGACTTTATGTAGCCATGAATGACACAAAGCAATGTTTCAGAAACAATAGGTATAGCGTTGTTAGCTTATTATAAATTTGTTAAACAGTTGTAATTTGTAAGAATTAAAATTCGCCAATATCGGAGTTTCTGTGAAAACGATTTTAAAGGAAGATGATGAAATAAATGGAGATAACCTGTCTGCTTATTTAGGTTTTGACATCATTTTTTTTTTAAATTACACATTAACTTCAAGAACCTTTCCTTTTTATGGAAATTGATTAAAATTTGGATTAAACATGAGAATTTCAGAATTTCTCTAAATATGTTCCTTTTAATTAAAAGCTTGTGTTAAGTATGCGATTGCAAACATATTTCGTTTGTTAAAATTTTTGCAGTTTTTCAATTTCAGGCGGAAAGTTTAAGCTTGGATTTTCTCATTTGTTCGCATTTTCTTTTTCCTTTGCTCAATTATATTTTATTACCAATGTATTTGCTATACAGCTAAACCAATCTTCACCAATGGATCACTCACTATTAAATATTTTTATAAAGTTATAATTACTATATGAATTTTAACCCTTTGTTTGTACCAGTATGCAGGTGCCCGTGATTATTTTTTACACTTTTTCAGCATTGTTTTTTTGCGCTCATTTTTTTCCGTTTTAAAAATTGCATAGCACTTTAGCAATGATACCGATTTTGTTGACAAACATTAATTATTATAATTTGTGATTGAGAAAAATTTATCAAAAAATTTTTTTACTTTTTAAATATAGCCTCACTTTCATAAAAAAACTTTTTTGTCCGTTAAAATAGGTATTTATATGTTTTTTATTTATTTATATCTTTTTTATTGCTTGATATTTTTTGTTTAATGATTTTATTATAATTATAAAATTATTATATTTACTAAATCTCATTGACACACTAAAACTGCGTCATTCGCACACTTAATCGGATTTTTGTAGAATGTCTGTATTTAGAGATAATTTTGATTTTTTATTGTACTTTTTTAAGGATAATAACACTACTTTCTTATTACCCCCGCAGGGCTTTTGATTTTACGATGGTTTTGAATTTACGTTTAGCATTGTTGGCCATAATTTAATTCTGTAGTGCTAGTTGGAGTTAAAGACAAATTAATTGTAGTTTTTCTATAGTAAATTATTTTCGGCTAAATATTTTAATGTAATATAATAATAGTTGAGTATAAACATGCAGACGTCCGTCGTTGAAGAGTCTGTCGTTGTGTGTTGTCGCTGAATTCTTGAAATTGTATTACTATAATTTATTTTTATTATAATTAAGCACAATTTTTTTTGAAGTATGACTTCGTCTCGTTTAAATAAAACAATCAAATAATTTCTTGTATATTTGCATCACTTTTTATTTGTTTAATTTTATGAGCAATATTTAACCATTTTTGGCAAGATTCACTCAACAGAGAAAATATTTTTTTAATTACTAGTTTAAAGACGATGTTTTTATTCGTTGTTTTTTTCGACTTGTTGACTGCTCTTGATTTATCTTCATATTGAGATATGGGTAAATTCTTTTTTTAAATTAATTAGTATCTTCTTTTTATTTTTTGTATTTCTGAGGGTTTTTCTATTCACATTAGCTTTTTTTGTCGCGACTGACCATTTTTATAGTTGTATTTAAAAAAGCGTTATACATTGGACTTTTCTGCTCAAAGTTTTTATATTCGTAAAATTAAAATTGTATTACGAATGACATTTTAAGAGATTTATTTTTTTACTCGACAGGACAATGGTATTACTTTCCTTTTTTATTATATCCCAATTTCGGCACAAAACAGTGATTGATTAAATACGTATATTGCTGAATTAAGAAATTAAGATTATTTTTGCCTTCCGACTAAAAAAATTTTAAATTGAATTTCATTTTTGCCGTGACTATTAAAATTGTTGTTTTTATTCTTTAATTTCTTATACATATTCTGAGTATACATTATTCGTGTCCTTTAGGATTTTTTTGACATCATCATTCATAGTCAAGGTTTTGCGCTTTATATTATTTGAAAATTTTTTATGGTACAATAAATTTATCTTTAGATTTTTTAATTTTAACGATGCATTAATTCTTTTGAGTTTTATTCCTTTTTTTTGTTTTCAATAAAGATTAAGCTTTTTTAAAAATCTTAATTTACCTTACCATTATTTAAAAAATTTTAATGACTCTTAAATTTATCATTAATTGTTTCTTTTGACCGCAATACATACCCTTCATGTCTCTAATCGTTTAAATTAATTTGGGTTGAATAGTGCGGTAATGAGTTAATTTTAAAAATTAAGTTTTTCTATATAAGCGACAAGATTAGAGATGTATTTGTCGTTTGTGTAAAATCTTGACATGTGTTCGCTTGAAATTTCAGCAGCTGCGGGTGAAATAATTGGATAATTAAGTGGCATTTTTTAATTTTTTTTCTTTTGACTCTTTTATTTCCTTCATTGTTTCAATAATATAAATTTTTATTTAAATTTTAGAATGTCTGTCAAATAGTAATTCGTGGTGTTCGGGGGTAAAACGCATTAAATTGACGACCAAATTTGCACCAGAGGAATTAAAATTTTTTTGATAAAAAAAGCCTTTTTATGCTAGAATGAGCAAGTCAGTGTCCGAGAATTTTGAGCGGATTTTTCTTTAACCATGTGAAAAATTCGAATTAATAAAGAAATCAATTATTTTTTTTACCTAAATAAAAACATTTTTTATTATATCTTTTTTAACTAATTAAATTCTAAAATCTTACTTTCCTCTTCTTCTCATTCCCGGTTTTTCTTTTTAGTTTAGCATCAGTAAATTTAAAATTTTTTTCCTGGTCTATTTAAAAGATTTTTTATTGTTTAACATTTTGTTTATATGAAATTTTACAAAAGAAGTTGATATTTTCATAAGTCAAATTTTAAATTATTTATTTTTGTTATTTTTTATTAGAAAATAAAATTTTTTGTTTATTGGTAATAAAGTTAATTTTCAAACCTACGAACAAAATGTTATAAGTTTATTATATTTTTAGTAAGTTAAGAATAATTTAAGAATTTTTTTGCATTTTGATTTTTAAACTCAAAATTGTCTTGGTACACTTAATTGATTTTCCACTTCCATTTTTCTATGTAATATAAGTAAACCAAATTATCTAAGTGATATCAATGTGTGCAAATAAAAACTATTTTCAATGACATCTGCTTGGGATGAAGCTGAATTTATGCTCTTTACATTGAGAATATTTCATTAATTAACTTTGCAAGATTTTTGATACATTTTTGTAAAAGAATCGAGTCTACTCATAAATTTTTTTTGGTTTTAATGTTTCATTTAAATTGAAAATATTTTTATTCATTACTCGAATCTGAAAAAAATTATTATAGATCACATTTACTTCTTTTAAGCAAAATTTTTTTCAGTGTTTTTGTCTGATTTTTTGTATAATGATATTTAACACATTAGTTGAGAATACATAATTTTTTTTTACAACATTTTTTATTGAAACACTCACCGTATCCAGCAAAATAATATGACTGAAATTTTTTCAAATCATGAGGTCGTAAAAACTATTGTTCGAGCTTTACTCTTTTTTTTGCAGACAGATGCGACTACAATATAAGTGGCGCAAGTGAGAGCGCTCGCCCACAAAAAACATTTAATTAAATTGTACGAATGACTAATGATTTTTAATTTTTCAAAGATTTTTTTATTTTAAGAGAGTGATCCACGCACGATCTAGTTGCATTTATTAAAAAATAATTTCTAAATAAATTTTGTTCTTTTTTTAGACTGAGATTTTTATTATTGGTGGTAGTTTGCAAATAGCCGAGTTAAAAAAAACAAATATGCTGCCAGAATCAAAGGAAAATTTGCGTTGTGCCATATTTTTCAATTAAAACAAAAAATTATTATCTGCATTATTTAGGTTTCATGAACTCAATTCTTAATTGGTTTTATTTAATTATTTGTGTTTTTTAATGAGCTTTGCCTCAAGCACATTTTGATAGAAACAATGAATATTTTTGGTGCTGGTGCTATTGCAGAGAGAGTTTCTTGTTGACGTGAGATATAGCATAACAGTTTATCTTTTAATTCAATTTTGAACTATAATATAATTTATAAGATAAAACATATTTTTCTTGTATATTTTCTGAATATGGTTTTTTACATCTTGAATAGGTCGAAATAACCGTTAAAATCATAGCAGAAATTGTCCCACATTGTTCAAATTGAAACGTAAAGTTCTTGCTGAATTGCTGCCGCAACATTTAGTCAGGACCAAAAAAAAGCAGTGCTCAACTTACAAATGGTCTTTTAAATTATGATCGATCTTTTATTTTTTATCATTATTTTTATTTTACTCGCATAACCGCTGTTCAATTTCGTTTATTATAAAAATCAACATTGAATTGTTTGTTAATAATTATTCGTTCTTTTTTGATTGTTTACTAATATTTTAGCTGATGACATATAAAAGGACATAATTACAAAAATTGATTGTTTTATTTCAACTTTTTAAAGCATTATCATTTATTTTTGATAATGAATTTTACACCTTTTTATGCAAACTAGTTTTGCTTTCCATATTTTTAATCATGATTTTAGGTGCTTGCGCGTTTTATAAAAACCGCCACCCAGTCGCGTTTTATAAATCCGCCAGTCGCGTTTTATAAATCCGCCAATATGCTTACGACACCCC
>JAKKIK010000614.1:0-26600 GCA_024500135.1 Heterodera carotae | reverse complement strand
AGTGCCTACCTAAAAAATGACAACTTTTACATTTTCACCCCATCCTCCACGAATTCTATGCCTAAGAGATTTATCTTTTGCCTGAAAAATGGCAATTCATTATCGATAATAATGGCGGGTATTTCGAGTCATGATTGTGTTTTGTTTAATTTATATAAAAAAAAATTCTTTAAAAAAAAAGTTGTGCGGAAACTTATGTTACACCCTAAGTATATATCTTTCGTTTTCAAAATCTAATTAATTAAATATTAATTTTTTTTACAGTATAACCTTTTGCAGTGATTGTGCTTCTTCAAAGAGGCGCCGAGGAAATGGGGACGGAAACAGCGAAAAGGGCACAATTTCGGCCATGTCACTTCTGAACAATGCCAAAATTAATTTGGCATATACCTAATTATTTTTTTTGTTTTTTACCAACCTGTCCCTATGCTGGACATATCGATTAACCAGTCCAATTTTATGAGCCCAATCAATAGCATCTGTCACCAAATCTTCTAAACTTTCAAGCTGAATGTATTCATCGAATGCATCGACCTTGACCACATAATTTTTCATATCATCTGCTTTAAAATAGTTAAATTTTAATTTTGTGACCTTTTAGTAGGGTTGCTCGGTAGTACCGATACCGAATTCCGATACCGTAAAGCACCGGTGGAGCCAAATACCGGGTCCAACTAATATGTACTTTTTTTACACCCCTTATGATAGGGTTTTGGTTCGAAACTTCAAAGTTGCCAAAGGGGATTATTGGTTTTCGTAAACTTAAATGAATTAAACCTAGGTGTACAATTTTACTTGTTTACCGTTTTTCCTCTAATATAACCCACGCGGTGCTCCTCCAATGTGGGGGGGGGGGTTCAAATTGAGGAATGGTTCTATAAAGGGGGGCTTCAAATAGAGGGATGGTTCTATGAAGAGGGGATGGGCTTCAAATAGAGGGATGGTTCTATGAAGAGGGGATGGGCTTCAAATAGAAGGATGGTTCTATAAAGGGAGGAGGGCTTCAAATAGAGGGATGGTTCTATAAAGGGATGGTTCTATAAAGGGGGGGCTTCAAATAGAGGGATGGTTCTATAAAGGGGGGGTGGGCTTCAAATAGAGGGATGGTTCTATGAAGGGGGGGGTGGGCTTCAAATAGAGGGATGGTTCCATGAAGAGGGGAGGGGCTTCAAATTGAGGGAATGTTTTATTAGAGGAAATACGATAAAAGGATATAAGAAGAGACCTTCATTTGTTGTGTTTAATGCTGGCGTATCCGCTTCTTCGGCACTTTGTTTTGGTGAAGTTGGAGTTGCGTGCCGCGTTTCGAAATAAGCAAAGAGTAAAAAGGAAAAGAGCGCACATTTAATAATTCGAAAATAATTTTCGGCCATCACTGAATTATTAAAATTTTATGTTATCTGTTTTTTAATTTGGAAATTGCCCATTTTATACGAATAAATATGCAATTAAATGCTCTCTCTCTCTCTCTCTCTCTTTTTATCCATCAAAATGTGTTGACAAACTTCCGGAAAAGAAGGATGTGCTTCACGTGAAGTGCCAATTTGTTTGTGATGACTGACGGATATCCGCTGACATTTTTACTTACATTTACATGCAAATCATGAAATTTAAATTAATATTTATTAGTTTTAATAAAATTGGTCGATACCAGTGCCTTTCAGTATCTTTTCAAAAGTAAATAAACGTCGACTGGCCCCCCGAATGCCGACTAAACTCAAAAACCCACTAATATCCATCATCAGAATGTCGAATCTATATAAAACATTTTCGAATTTTGACTGTCCGAATGTCGATTATAGCAAAAAAATTTCAAATGTCACCCACAAAAATATGCCGTCATTGATTAGTACATTTACTTTGTTGCGGAAATGTTTTATTCGAGTATTCAGTATCTAACAAGTTGAGTCGACATTTGTATTTTTTTATTCAGGTCGACATTGTGGGCATTTATTGTTATCATCGACATTCGGACGAGTCGACATTTGGTTGATGGCGGGAATCCGGGATCCTTACAATCTGCAGATGCACTGACATATACGCGTGAAAGAGCAGAGACCGTGCCGAAAGGCGATGCCGGGAAATTTATTTAAAAAGATTAATCTTATTCTTGGTATCATTGAATTTTTGCTGTTTTCGACATCGCATCAATTTAATAAACTGTAGAACTGCTCGAGAGTCACAGTCTCGATTCCAAGATTTTTTTCGGCTTATTTTGGCCGCGGTATCGAGCCTCCATGTAAAGGCTCGAATTTAAGGAATTTTGGCCAATAAAGTATTTCATTGTGCGGTTTTTGGATTGGTTTTTTGATTTTCGATTATTATTTTTCGAGTTATCGCTAAAATATAATATCGGTTCGTTCTCTATTATTAGTTACGACTTGTTGCGACAAATTTCATCTGCTTTTTTGTTTTCCATTTCATGTTTTGAAGCATTTTTTTCAGAAAAGCTAATCGAAAAATAGCAAAGTCAAAATGCCATGAAAGAAGCGGTGGAGAAATGAGAGTTTATTCCAATAAAATAAACAAATGGATTGAAGTTACAAATATGTTTATGATATGATCAACATGGATTGATCAACTTCCTTCTTATAAGCCATGTTTCAGTCAACTTCATTTGAATCTTAAAAATTTAATTTGTTTTAATGTTAACAACTTTATCTTCATTTCTTACTTTATTTATTACTAATTCCCGTTTTGCCTCCCGTTACAATGTTTTTTTTCTATTCATTTTGTAGCTTATTTTATTCTTTCATGCCAATAATCGAGATTTCAAAATTGAATTGTTTGCAAGTCCGGAAAACTTCGACCCTTTGTAAACCAATTAATATACCTTTTAAATTGCCATATTTTTTTTTATTTTGGAATTTTACAATTTTTTTATTTTATTCATTTTCTAGCTTATTTTATTATATACCTTAATTAATGACTATTTTTGGACTTTTCATAAATAATAATTGTATAACTATGCTAATTCTGTTTACCTTTAAAATATTTGGTGTATAATTCGTCAACATTGCTTCGCTCCAAATTGTAATTGGTGCATCCCGACGATTGTCCATTAATTGTCGCTTTACCACTCGCATCAAATTCGACCGTAAATGCATTTTCGGGCCCATAATTTTGAGCATCTTCGGCAGATGAAGCTTGATGATCATTGCTTGTCTCCCCAATTTGACCAATTTGCTGCTGCTCTTTTATTGTCTCTTTTTCTTCCCCATTTTTTATTTTTGTGCCAAATTTGAGCCATTTGATGCGAATTGTGGCAAAGCACAACTGCAATCTTTTTTTGCTCTCAGATCGTTTTTTCGGACTTTTCAATATACCGGTAGGAAAGCAATTCGTCGTCTAATCAAATTAAAACAATTACATATTTAAATGGCATTTATAGAATAGAGACCGGACAAACCAACCAATAATTGGTCAAACTATTGCTATTGGTCACTATCGTCTTTTTTTTTTTTGAATTTAACCCAACAACAATTGGTAACAATATTGGTCGCATTATTGTGCCAATTATTGCTTTATATTATATGTATCTATTTAAAAACTATTTTATGAAATTGCTTCAAATGAATGAGTGCCGGATGAACCATTTAAAAGTGATTGTTTCGCCGTTCCATTCGCAAAAACCATTTTGAATTGGTTTAAATTGGCATTATGTCTCAACTTATGTGAGTGAACGTACTTTCTTTTTGGGTTTCTTTTTGTAAAATGCCATTATCAGTCCGGTTGTGCATTTGTGAAGCATGACTTTAATATGCACATCAAGCTCAGCGTCGAAATTGCCCTCATCGTCGGTCATAAAAGCGATTTGGTCGTTTGTCTGTCTACAAAATATTTCTACAGCCTGAAATCATTGGAATAATTTAAAGTTCAGCGATATCTGTACGGTCTAAAATCGGTTGGTACCGAGTAGTGATGCAACGGGTTGAGAAAAAGTTCGGGTTCGGGTTCCGGGCTGGGCATTTAAAAATTTCTAATTCGGGTTTTAGGTCTTGAAAAAATTGGTGTTTTCGGATTTCGGGCTAGGGTTTTTTCGGGTTATTCCAGAAAAAAAATTTCTTATCAAAAGGGCCGGACGATGAAGAAAGGTAAAATATTTCAATTAACATTTGATAAAATTTCTTTATCACAAATTTTTACCAATTTTTTCTCTCCATCACTTTGAACGTTGCCGCTGAAATGCACAAACAGTGCATCATTTTGTGCCACGTTTTGTCCATCCGTTTCATAATCGTCGCAAATGCCGTCCGAATCGTCGTGTTCATCTTCAGCATCGCTAACATTTGCTTCGCCAGTGCCATTGTCATTTAGCTGATTATTGTCTGGCGACGACGGCATGGCATATGAATAATAAAAACAAAACAGCACAGAAAGGCAAACAACAGCAGCAATGCTTTTCATCGATGTTTTAAATAGATGTTCTTTTTTCTGTTAATAAAATTAAAAAATGCCCAAATACAAATTTAAAAATAATTAGCAATTTTAAAAGACAAAATCAAAAATGAATGTGTTAAAGAAACGAAAACTTATTTTTTGTTTACATTTTACAATAAAGATACTCATCAGAGTAGTTACTAAACACAGAGTGATACCAGTCAAAAATTGTTGTTAAAAATATAATCGCATATGTTTCATTAAATCATACGAAAATCACAATATGTATATCCGACTTGATTTTGCATTAAAACACAAACAAATATTTTATTGAATCGACTGTCTCATAATTATTGACAGCCCCCCCCCCCCACAGAAAAACAACGCAAGAATATCGAAAATGTTAAGAAGTCGAATTCGCCACTTCCTCAGCCCAATTCATTTTTAGCGCCGAAAAAGCGACGGCAAAAATTCAAATTGAGGCTAATGGCTAATGGTGGAAAAAATGGGCAAATGAAAGACGGCAATCGCTGCGACCGCGCTGAACTCCTTGCTAATGTTGGCTTCGGCATGCGGAGTACGGACATTTGCAGCAACGGATGAATGAATGGCAAAAATGGCAATTTTAGCCAAATAATGTAAATGGGAAATCAGAAAGTCAATAAAAAATAAAAAAGTGAGCAAAATTAGACGCAACGGCACAAACGCATCAAACCACGCGCCGGCACCAACAATAAATTAAACGTTTCATTTGGGGGGGCATGTGAAGAGAATTTGCGAATAAAATGACTTCCTCTTTTGCCAAAATTTTATTAGAGTTGCCTCTCTGAATTCAATATTATTTTAATTAAAAAACAAAATAGATACTTTAATACAATAAATAAAAATATATATATTTTTATTGAATAATATCAGTCAACTAAGTGCACAGTAAAACATTATTGCTGAAATGCATTATTTGGTTTTTATTTCGTTTCTGTCCAACATTTTGACGCAAATTGTCGCCGTCGATGGCATTGGCGACGGCGGCGTCGGCAACAGCGCCCCGCCGATGGTACTGCTGGACATAGCGACGACAACAAATCTGAGCCAACCAAAAAAATTTGAACCAACAACTAACGCTGTTAGCCCCAAATCAACGAATTTCTGTAAAGCTTATTGATAAATAAAATATTTTAATTTTTATCATAAATTCACTCGAAAGCCATAACAAAATAAATGACAAGAAAAGCGAAGACTGATCAAGAAATTATAATAATGTTTTTTTTATCTTTAGTACAACAACTGTATAGAAGTTTGTCAGCAAAAAAAGCAGGAAATGCACTGCAAACAGTGCAACAGCAGCTGCAGCAGAACGGAAGCGTTGAAGGCAAATTGAAAGAGCAAAATATTGCCAAAGTGATCAGCAACGATCACAACGATCAGAAATTGGATGGCATTTCTGAATTGGCATTAGCCAATCGCGCGAATTTTTCCCATACAAAAGAAGCAAATTGTGCAGCTGCGGCTACATCAGCCTGTCAACAACAAGAGTTTGAACATGTTTGCTTCTCTGAATATTGGCATTCTGTCCAAGAAGCATTCAATGAGCAAAATGGCAACGCATCCGAATCAGTTGCATTAAAAGTGCCGATCAAAGTGATTGGGAAAATTGTTATAAGCATGATGAATGCCTTTTTAAAAAAATGTAATGAGGGCGGAAATGATCAGCAGCCGATCAGTGAATTTGACGAATTCCCACAACCTCAAAATTTTATAGTGCAAAAAGAAAGGTTAGTTGTAAAAATTTAAACATCGTTTCGATCGGACAAAATTATTTGAGCAACATTTTGAGAATGGAAAAGCCGTTCCACTAATTCCTTTGTTATGGCAATGATTCAAATTTTTTAGTAAAATCACAAAGAATCTTTGCGACAACGAATTGATGGGAAATGTGCAAATTGTCTACGACAAAGATCTTCTTGGTTACAAACAAAAACCTTTTTATGACTATCTGTACAAAAGTCCACAGAAAATGAAGGTCCTCCATTTATTGATAATTAATAATTAAATAAATATAAAATACCAAATTCAAAATTTAAGGACAATATGGCAGACAAATTCAAAGAGTCGGACATTGTGTGGGCATTTGGTGTTATTATGTTTGAGTTGCTCACCAATTATGAGCATCCCTTCGAGGGTTTAAAGGAGAAAATTATGGACGCAAAAAATCGTTACAAAAGTTTTAGCATCCTAAAATTAACAATGCATTATCCAATTTACGTGGATAAATCCGGCAATGTGTTTGGGGGAGGCAAAATTTTGGGAGACAATTTACAAAGAGCGATCACTTCTTTAATGTCAAACGGAGAAGAATTGCCAATTGATTACGAAAATGTAATGCCATCCGACGACATTTGCAGCAGCAAAAATGCCGAGGACGACGAGTTCGGTGTCGACGAATACGAATACATTTGTGTGAATGCATATGAACCGTTAATCAATCTCACAAAGGTAAGAAAAAAGTATTCTTTTATACGATTGTCGAATTTCAGGCGAATTCGAACTCGGCTAGCCGAATTCGAATCCGCCTGAATTTATGTAATAAAATATTAAGCAAATGTATATTAATAATTATAACTATGATTATGTCTGCAATTTGTTGCCTTACTTATCTATTATTTATTTAACATTAGCAATGTCTCCAAACATATGAAAACAAACGCATAAAAATGGACGAATTACGCAAAAAATTGGACGAAATTGCGGTCGACAAATAACGAAGAAATTGGTCTAGTGGGAAAAATGATGGCGGAATAGGCACTGTTAAATTGTTGCCCGTATCGAAGTGAATGCCAATTGTTGTTATTTTTCATTATTTTTTCATATAGTTTTTTCTGTAATTGTTTTTAAATTCTTTCGACACTCAAAAAAAAGTAAACAATTGTTGTGCATCAGCAAGTGGTTCTTTTTACGAGCGACCGTAATTCTCAAAATATATTCCCGCCGGGGGTTTATATTTTGCCGCATCTCAAAGGAAGGCAATTAATTCTGAGAGGAATGGAGGCTGTTTTAGGCTTTATTTCAAGGGGGCTCTAATTCAGGGGCGGCTTCAATTTAGATATAACGGTTATTTTAATGTTTAAAATATTTGGCTATTTTTGCAATATTAATTTATGTATGAAACTGACATTTTATTTATTGTTTGTGTCAATCATAGTGAATGATAGGGATCATCATCATTATTCCTTTGATTTTTAATACAAAATTTGAAATCATTAGGTCGGGAATCTGCTCATCAGCAGCAAGCAGATGACGACAGCTGCACAGTAATTAATCATTTAGGAAATATTTTGTCATCGATTTAAAAAATAAAACAAACTTAAAATGCTTAACTAAATTTAATGTATAAAACTCAACTTTTCACAAAATTCGGTTAAAAGCTGAATACACAAACCAAATAAAACAACAACAATTCATCACGGTGGTCTCTCTGTAAAATATGATTATATAAACACATAAAATGATTACAAAATATGCATTAATTATCCATTCATTTAATTCACTGTTTAAACCCAAATTAAAATATTTAAAATAAAAAGCGCCGATTCTTTGAGTATACAATGCGTCATTTGCTGCTTTCATTGCTTCTTCTAATTGCCGTTCTGTTCATCACGCAAAGTATGGCCAATCAGGCGGCACTCAAATTTATGAAGCAAAAGAACGGCACAATTCACGTCGGTGACGCAATGTTTGCGCTGCCATTGGATTATGGCAAGTGATCGCGCAATGAAAAGACAAAGAAGCATTTTTAATGGGAAAATAAAAAGAATGTTCATTTTGGTGATGCGTAATTAATTGACAATTAAAATTGGCTTTTGTTTTATGCTATTATATGTAATATTGTAAATTTGGGTTAAATAAATGTTGTTGAGCGGTACCGATACTCGGCCCGGCACTATCGATGCCCCTGTACCAAAGTACCGATAACGATTCTCAATTGGACCGAGTACCGATTTTGAAACCGGTACCAAAAATACGCTCCTAAAGATTTTTGGATGAAATTTTTGAATTATTTGAGTGGCATTTAATAAACAAAACTAATATCTCTAAGTACCGGTACTGATCAACCCTAATTAAATACAATAGTATGCATAAAGTAAGTGACAAATGTTGTTGCTGATTTTTCAACAAAGCAGAAAAAAGACCATTAAAAGATAAATATGCAATAATTTTTAACTATTTATTTGCCATTAAAATTTGTTTATTTGAATATTTTACTTGTATTGAGCTAAAAAGAAATCAAATTGTGCAAGAATATAGACTATCAGAAGAAAGAGTGCTTTTTGGGTACGGTATGTAAATGTAAAAGTGGTCGTTGTCGTCCTATTGTAAATATTATTATGTGAGTGTCTGTCTCTCTTTTCGTCCTTCGCTTTTTGTCCCCCAAAGTTGAGCAATGTGCTTCTTCATGCTGGCAAATAGCTTCTCAAGGTCTGCCACCAGCTGCTGCTGCTTCCAGCTTTTCCCGCTGCTTCTTCCGCCCCTTTGGCGGCATTTATCCTTTGATCTGTCGTCCCATTTTCAGTACTGACACCATTTGCCTCGTGGGGACTGATTTTTTCGGGCACTATTGGCAATTCAGTTCCATTTACGAGAGCTGCAAATGCTTTTTCTAACAATTGAAGCAGTTTTTGTTCATTCAATACTTCTTCATTGTTCTATAATGAAATAGAGAAAGTTAAATTTTTAAAAAACGAAATTATTTTTATATTTTTAATATCAAAATGAAGCCCCCCCCCACTTTATAAGAGTGGGGCGCTTCCAATCCGCGCTTCACCGCCTTGCCAATGCTTGTCCATCGTTTGTACATTGAATCGCGACGATACTCCGTCCTCATTTGCCATTGGCATTCTTCATTGGCACTGGCATAGTGTTGGCCACTTTGGACCGCATTTAAACACTGTGCCGCCCTCTTCCAAGCAGCAAAAATGTTCGGTCCAAAGTGCTGAATCGTCACAAAGCCCGTCTTTTTGTCCGGCTTTTCAATTCGATAAACGGTGTGCACAATTTCGTCGACATTGGGAATAAGCACAGAACGACGTTTGCGCAAAAGGCCAAAGAATTTTGATTCATTCAACACCAAAACATCGTCAGCGGAATTCGGCTCATTTGGGTTGGCATTTTGTTGTCGAAGAGCATACCGTTCACGACCTTCAAAATGTTGAAATAAATGCCGAAAAGAAACATTTTCATTTTTAATTAGCTAAATTATGCCGAAATTGGGCCGATAGCAAATTGATTGATTGGGCTTACCGTAATTCTCCAGCTGTTCCCGTAGAATCTCTTCAATTTCTTGCCATTTATGCAGCTGATGGTCGCGCATTTCTGCTGGCCCCTCGTCGGGGAATTGTTTCTCCACATTTTTAAGCGCTTTTTCGTCGTGCGCCTTTTCAATTTGGTCAAAAAGGCGCCAAATTGTGTCGGCATTTACCGGCTTTGTCTTCACTAAATAAACGCTTTTGCCGGTGCGCACTTTGTACAACATTTCGCGCGCCTTTTCGCTAAGTGTCCGTTTCATGTCGCCGATCGGATTTTCGGATAAAATGGATTTTTGGCGTACGAACGAAAGGGCACGGCTCAAATTGCGCTCATTCATTTGGGCAGATTTTTCCAGCATTTCTCCGTACAATTTCTGTTCAACAGTTCCGCTGACATTTGGCGGCAATTGTGGCAGTGCCGAACCGTTCAGCAAAGCGCCATAAGCCTGCTCAAGCAAAAGCATCAACTTTTGGTCGTCGAACATGCCGTCGTTCTCTTTGTACAGCGCACCGATTTTGAATTGCAACGCTTTGCCAAGATTTGTCCATTTTCGGAACATTTCCGCGCGACTTTCCGCCTCAATGTCGACTTTGCACTCTTTGCCGCCCACATAAATTTGACCATTTTGCACAGTGTCAACACATTTTGCTGCCATTTTCCACGATTCAAAAACATTGGTACCGAACATACTGTAGGAATTGTTGTTGTTGCCATTTTTGACTTGGTATACGGTATGCACAATTTCAGCGGAGCTCGGAATGAGCACAACGCGACGGGTTTTGAAGCCGAAAAAGTTGAGGGACACAATGACAAGCTGATTTGGTGCGTTCATTTTGGCATTTTTCAGTCGTGTCGCGTAAGCTTCATTTCCTTTGAAAATTCAAATTATCAAATAAAATAATAATACACTAAATTACCATTTAAAATAATAATACAATAAATTACCATAAGTTTCCGTTTGTTCGCGCAATTTTAGCTCAATTTCTTTCCATTTTTGCAACAATTGTTCCCGCGTTTCTCTTTCGTTGTCCGTCTCTTTGGGTGGTACCATTTTTTCGGCATTTTTCAATTGCTTTTCGTCTCGCGCACTTTCAATTTTGTCAAAAATTGGCCAAATTGACTCCATTTTTGTTGGTTTTCCTTTTACCAAATAAACACATTCACCCGTAAAAATTTCCTTTATAATTGTTCTCAATTTGTCGTTGAATTCCCTTTTTTGTTCCCAAATCGTTGCTTCGTTTGCCACCAATGCATTTGTTGTTGTTTTGTGTTCTTCTCCATTACCTTCTTCGATCGGAATATTCCGTCCCCAAATTGTTTCATTGGACGATGATTGTTGTCCATCTTCTCCATCCATTTTTTGCAATTTTGCTCGACTTTTTGTGTTGAGCAGCTGCATTCTTTTCCGTTTCCAAATCGCTTCTTTCGATTTTGAGTTGGATTTGGATTTTCTTCGCCGTGCCGTCATTGTTTTTCTTGCCGATTTCACACGATTTTTGACAATTGTCACTGCTGCTTCTGCTGCTGGGACGGCTTCTTCTTCTTCTTCTTCGTGTTCTTCTGCTTCAGATGATGCTTTTATAGTAATAATATTTCGTCCATTGCTTTTATTCGGTGCCCTTTGACCTTTTGTCGGCAAATTGTCCGACTTTTGATAAATTGGACTTTCCTCTTTTTCCAATCCGTTATTTTCTTTGTCCGACGACGGCGTTGGCGGTTCTTTGACCATTTTCATGTCAATTGCTGGCATTATTCGATCTTTTTCTTCGTATGTTTTCACCAAAACGTACGTCAGTGTTGAATGGGCTCTAAGCACAAATTTTATTATATTTTGGAAAATTTTAGACAAATAAATCGGCGTCATATCTCTCCATTCTATTCCAAAATCAAATATAATTAATTAAATTTTATGTATTTTTAATTTGGCACTCACTCTTCGACCAATGGGTCCAATGAATGTGCCACATTTGCCACATAAAATTGGGCCCATCCCTCAACTCGTTCCACCAGCACTTTGTTCATCAATTCCATCGGTTCCTTTAATTGATCCCTCTCAATTAAATTGTACGCTTCTTCCACTTTGCCCATCGCCTCTTTTAGGTCCATATATTGTCCCTGAAATGCAATTTAAAAACTCTTCTTGGGGGGGGGGGGTTGTAATTTGGATGGGGCGTGGAATTTTTGTCAGCAAGTACGAACATATAATAATAATAATAATAACAATATAAATTATACTTTATTTCTTTTTAACATTTAATATAATTATTTATAAACTTTTTTTTAAATTATTACATTGTCTTTGATCATAATCTTCCCCCATAGCCTTGCGATCCAACCCTAAATTTAAAAATTTGGTTCCTTTCAACATTTTTCGAAGACATATAGTTTCTTTTGGATATACTTTATGTGAATTTTGGCATTTTTTCATTGAAAAAACCCTTACAAATCAGGGAAATTTGTGAGTCAACAATAAAATTCGACTTCCCATCACTCACCTTGTTGTTTATGGTCAGTCCATTGCTGTCATTGTCGGGTCTGAGTCTTGGAAAGACCGCAACCTTGGCCAAGTCTGATTCTCGAAAATCAGCCTTCGCTTTTCCGTCAACTATTTCCAAATATGTCAAATAGCGACAAATGGCGCGATGGATTGAGTCCCATCCTTCGCATCGATCACCGTTGTTTTTCAACCTTTTGCAATTCCAATTCAACGACTTTCGGAGCCAAAATTCGGGATTATGTCTTCTTGCAAAAGCAATTATGCTGTCATTTCCTCTCTAAAACTTTGTAAATTTAAAATTTGTTGTGCTATTTAAAAAAAACAATTTCAAAATGCCGTGGTCTTCGAAAGTGTTTATGTGAAAAACTTAAATCGTTTGGAGAGTTAATTATTTTCGATTTCTTTTTACATTTATCATATTAATTATCACAACTAACTGCCTAATTATTTTAACATTTAAATTACATTTTTCTGGTCATTATTTTTTGTTTCTTCATCAATTTCATTTTTTTCGTTTGTTTTTTCCGCTTTATTTATTTTAATTTTTCTTATTCTGATGGCTGATCGGCTTTCAGTTGCTGATGACGCCGACTCAGTTCGTTCGCTTTGATTTCTGCTGATGGACCAACTTGCTAACATTTACAAAAATTATTAAAAAAAAATTTTAATAATTTTTGCCACCTCTCCGTCGTGGAATATGATATGGCAACAATGGCACACTTTGTTCATCCGCCATTCCCTCCAGAATTTGTTCTTTGTTTTTTACCATTTGTAAAATTTGTCGAGCCCTTTAAATTAAAATAGATTTAATTTTATTTCCTTTTAATTGTTATTTTTACATTTAATAGCATTAAAATTACTCGTTTAGCTGGTGCTTTTCCTCTTCAGTGTCAGTCTGTGCCACTTTTGGAGCAATTGTCTCATTTTGATTCCTATTTTGGCGATTTGTGCGATACATTGGCGAACTGTCCAAAAGGTTGTTCAAAAACTCTGCCCATTCTTCCACTCTCTCAACGAGCCCTCTATTCCAAATTGCTGGCGGCGATTCGTCCAATGCCAATTGTCCAGAATGTACAGCATGCGCTTGTTCCATCACAGTGTTCAGCGAAATGTCTGCGCTTTGGCCCAAAAGTTGCTGCTTATTTTCTGCGAAAAAGTGGGGACGAATCGCAACTTTTGTTAAAAAAGTGTCGCCGTTTTGTCCGTTTTTTGTTTCCTTTGCAAGTCGAAATTTGATGAACCGTTTTATTGCATGGTGAACATCTTCCCAACTGCGACAGTGTGCCCTCTGCTCGCTGTCCGTCAACATATGGCAGTCCCATTGGGCCACCCTTTGGTCGTCCGCACCGCGCGAAATTTCACCAAAATCATTGAGCCAAAGTGCCGGTTCGGCATTTGCCAAGTTGAACAGCTGAACAAAAAATCAAAATGGACAATAAGCCCTGCCAATTAAAACATCGCCGAATGAGTCCCTTCTCAAATTATATGTTCTCAATTACCTCTTCCAGTTCTTTCGCATAATCATCAACTAAAATGGCACTTTTAACTGATTGGTCTTTATTTTTTGTCTCCAATTTGGATATTTCGTCCAATTCTTTGGCATTTGATCGTCTTCCTGTGACAAATGGCGGCAAATGTTCACTTGACTTGTCACCGCCTTTCACAATGCTAATTACCCTCCTCCTTCTCAATCCGTTGGCTTGCCCAATATTATGCTTTTGTGCGTCCGATTCATTTTCCGATTGTTGCTGACTTATGTCTCTTGAACTGCCACCATATTGCGGTTGTTGATATTGATGCTGTTTTGGAAGCCATTCGTCGCTTTCATAGCGGTGATCAGTCTTTGACTGATCAGTTTCAGCTTCCGACGACACTTTTTGATCCCTTGGGCGTATGATGATATGTCTGCGGTTTTCAATGCTTTCAACTTTCGTCTTCGGTACTGATCTGTCCGTTTCGTCTTCCGACGGCTGATTTATTCCAACGGAAAAATACCTTGTGTCATCTGAGCTTTGCTGTTCATTTTTGTCGATCTTTTTTTTATAATTTTTCTTCCGCCCATTATTACCACCGGCGAACTGATCACTTTCCAGATCACTTTCCAGATCACTGCCACTGTGTTCCGCGCTGTTTCTCCGGCTCTCTACTTTCTTTCTCATCAGTCGCTTTTGGGGCGATATTTTTCGTTTCTTTTTTGTCCCCTTTTCAGCTTTTCTTTTTTCGGCATTCCTTTCTTGACTCGAATTGCGGCTACTTTCCTCTATCCAAAACCCTTTCTTTTTCTCCTCTCCCATTGCCCTCCTTTCCGCTTCTTTTCCCGCCCATTGTGCCCTTATTCGTTCCCAACTTTCCCTCCTTTTTAAGGTCTTCTGTCCAATGCTTTTCTCATCAATTATTTCATTGACACTTTTTTCTGCTGAAGACGAATTTGGCCATGGCTTTTTCCTTTCTTTCTCTGCAGCGCTTTCCTTTAATTCTTTTCTCTCCTCACTTTCCACACTCTCTGAGTGCATTTCTTTGAACTCCTCGTCATAACAAATATTTGCCGGAAGTGGCGCTCCGTCCAAAAATGCGTCGAAAATTTTATTCAATTTTTTCGCTTCTTGGCGTTCAGTCCATTGCACACATTCAAACACACTTTGTCCCGCTTCGAATAGTTTCGTTTTTTCAGTCCACAATTTAAAGACACTTTTCCGTCCCATTTTCTTTGGCAATTTGCACTCATCTTTCAGTTCATTAAAAGACCATTCTTTGACTTCAAGTGCCCTCTTGCAACTTAATCATTATAATTAATTAAATAAACATTCTCCAAAAATAATCATTCAATTAAGAATGGCATATTAACTCAAGGTGGGACGGCATCGCGAACCTCTTATATTTTCTGGGATCCCGAACCGGTGCCGAACCCAGGACAAACAGAAATGTAATTTTTCGAGAATGGCATAAGCTTTCATTTTTTCTTTGTCTTATATTACTTCCATTTGATTTACTTCCATACCTTTCTATAACTATAAATACATGCCGCAATGTAAGCTCATTAACCTACGAAGCCAAAAGTGGGAACATTCGAATTTAAATCCAATTAACATTCAAATTTTGATTACAACAAATTGTCTTCGGCGCTTTAGCCCACCTGTACGCTTTCTCTGCCGCACTTTCGAAAGTGTTGTCCATGAAAATTGTTTGCTCATTGACGTAGACAAACTGATAAATGTCTTCCCATTTTGGCACTTTGACTGTCATTTCTTCCGCCGCCCCATTGGCTGTTTTGGTGCCGTCCTTTTCGTTCATTCGGCGATTATAAACTCGCAGTATTTCTTTTTTCATATCCTCAAAAATTTTTGTCCATAAGACACCGAACTCTAAAATTTTATTATACCTTTTTGCAGTTCAAAGCAGTTTTTTTATGTTTGCCACTTTATGAGGGACAAGGAAAAGCATTTAAACTATAATTAAAGCAATTAAATTCGAAATGTTTGACTGCTTTATAATTTATTAAAGAATTTGACAATATTGCACCTTCTTCTTTTGTGCCATTGCCGCCGGCAAACCAATTCATTATTGGCTTTGTGATTTTTTGCCATAGGGATGAAGCTTTGGGAGGTGCGTTAGCTGTTGGGCTTAAAATAAAATTAAATATTATTTAAATTTGATGGAAATTTAAATGTTGGCATAATTTGTTACCTCAGATTTGTGTCTTGTCCGCAGCCGACCATCACCAAAGTTGTTAATAATAAAAGCAAAAGCATTTTAAACAATTATTTGTTTAAGAGGCAAATTCAACGATTTTTTTCTCCTTTTAATTCGGCATATATTTTATGTAATTTTTATAATTATATTTTATGAAGTAAATTTAGAGGTATGTGCAAATTGAAAATGGTGAAGAAAGAAGCTAAGGGAAGCGAAGGTGGGCCCTTCCGGCGTTTTTTGCCTCTTCCCCCCAATAAAATGCATAATATTTTTTCAAAGTGATCGATACAATGCTTTGTAGACGATGAGAAAAAAATGTTTTCTAACGTGGCTTTTTGTGTTAAACTCTGCTGCATAAATTGTCGACGACCGACTGCCCCCTCATTGGCTTTTCCTTCCCAATCGAATTGCTTGCTGACCAATTCCACCCCCTCCCCCTCCGACTTTGGCATTTTTACCTCACATAATGCAGCCTTTTTCAGCTTGAAAAGGGCGCGGATGTGCAACAAAAGTCCGAATGGTGGACTCATGGACCATGCAAAAAGTAAGCAGTGAGAAACTTATGAATTTATGATTTTCATTCCACTTTAGCCTGTACACTTCTTTGGATCGCTGCAACATTTGGAAATTTGGACGTGTGTCATCAGTTGATCGCAAACCAAACGGTGCCATTGTAGACAACGGAACTAACAATAAGCCAGGAGGACATTCACTACTTGTCGCTGCTTGTGTATCATGAAGTGTCGACATTGGTAGGTCGTTACGCCGTCAACAAAACTTGTTGTTTTGACCAAAAACACTCGGCATAATCACCCCCAAACATTTAGCCCGTCTTCTAGTCGAGAACGGAGCGAGCATTGATTATTTCGGACTCAGCGGGACGCACATTATTGATATTCGCCGTATCTTATGAACGGGTGGGACCATTAAAAAGCCTAAACATTTCACTTTGTTATTTCTCAGTCGCCATAGTCCATCTTTAACTCTCAATGCGAGCGAGCAAATTTGTAAATACGAAATTGGTCACATTTCATTTCACTCCCCCATTTCAGTTACCTTTTTTATTATGCGAGGTGCCAACGACAATCACACAAACACCTGCGGACACACCGCTTGATGGGCGTATCACTTTCCGGAAAGGTGGTTGATTTTTTTGAAATGACATTTTTTAAGTCTTTTCTCTTTTAGGTGGATATTTTGCGTTTTCTGCTCTTCAATGGCGCACACAGCATACGTGGATAACATTGGTGCGTCGGGAATGAATTAATTATCCATATTTTATTTATTTTAATAAACTGATCCGCAGTCACGCAACGGCCAGACTGCGTTGCTGGCGGCAAGCAAGGAAGGCTAATTGGAGATTGGTTGGCACATTTCGTTAAATTTCGGGTGCCAAAAACAACCCCCCCCCATTTCAGTTACCTTTCTTATCATGCGTGGCGCCGACAACAATCATGCAGACATCGGCGGATTCACAGCGTTGATGCATGCCGCGATGAACGGATGGACATTTGTGTTCAGTATCTTGTCATGGTTGGTGCGAGAATTGACTCGGTGAACAATGAAGGCGAGCGAGCAGAAATGGAGTGCCAAAATAATTTATGAATTCAATAGAATGTCTCATCTCTCTGCCATTTAAGGCAGATCGGCACGTTTACATGAGTTATAAGAATAAATTCGTACATTCTTTTTAATCATTTTATTTTAATAAAAATTTGTATTCTGTCTTAATCAATTTAAACAGGGGTAGCATAGGTAAATCCTAAGCACATTGGAGAGCAGAGAGGGTACGTTTGGTCCCGGCGGGACCGAAACAATCGGGACTAGACTTTTTTTGAAGACGAATATCGGGATATAAAAAAACCCGGATTTCCCGCCCCGGTCCCGTTGAACCTTAAAAGCAACTTCCAAAAACACTTTAGTACTCGTTACTCGTAAATCTTAGTGATGCACCGAAAGGGAAAAAACCGAAACCGAAAATCGTAATTTCTAATGCATCACTAGTAAATTTCCATACGAGTCATACCCTGTGATAAGAACACATGATTTTTGTCTTAAGAATATTTTTTTAACGCCAACCGGTCTTGCGACAGTGACCGATCAATTATATTCATCTTAAACTTGAAAAAAAGATTAGATTTATATTTATGGGGTAGAAATTTATATTTTATTTTAGAAATGAGTAACAATTGAATCATCGAATCTGTGATCTCATTCTCAACAGCGCTTTTTTCTAATTTTATCTGTTTCGGTATTTAATGTTTTGTCGCTAACAAATAAATGCATTTAAAATGTAAAATATCTTTTATTGTTTTGTATCAAACAGTGGTAATATGTGTAAAGGATATAGTGTTGTTTTCTAAATGCTTTCTTCCTTTTAAATTTGCTTTCATTTCCTTTTTTAATTTGCCGTATTTTATTTTTACTTAATTAATATTTATTATACATATAATTGGCATATTTATAAGCTCATTTAGATCAATGAATCATGTTGTGCCCCCTTTTTATGTTCTCCAATTCCGTTGTCACTGCGTTTAGGCCAATCAATTCAATTTTTTCCAGCTGATTTTTGAACATATACTCGTAAATTTGCACAAATTCGCTCGACCTTTTCCACGATTTTTCATATGTTTCACAGTGCGCTTTTTCAATTATTTTTTTTGACACCGTATTATTTACGAAGGCATTCAAAACTTCGTAAAAAAGGGCATAAAATTGCAAATTTGTGATTATTTTTTGTTTTTCATTGATTTTTTCACTTTTTGCCTCAATTTCTTTTAGAATATTTTCCACACATTTTTCATTCGGCGCATTTTCTTGGAATTTTTTACTCTTTAACGTTTGAATAAGTTTTTCATGGAATGGCGGGGTTTGAAGCAATGCCAATGCAAATTGTGCCATCAAAGCTGGGTAATTGAAAATGCATTTGGCCAATGCCTTTTGTTCGACATTAATGGCATGTCCTAAACAAAACATACAAAAATTTTGAGTCCACAAAGTCATAGAATATAATTACAGTCGGCGCAAAAATTTGGTGCGGTTTGACAAAACGCCAATTTTTAATGCACGAAAGATTTTAACGCTAAATAACACATTATTTGAATAAAATATTGTACAAACATTCATCGCACCAAACACAAAAAAAGTTACATAGTGCCGCAATTGCCGTAATACTGTTCTCTTTGTCCTTTTTTTAATTTAGCTCTTCAAAACCACATTAAGCGCATGAAAAAATAAGCCTAATGATCAAAAAACTACCCATAAACCAAGGGTGTTTGTTAAAGATTCAAATTATTTAAATTAGCAGTCGTGTTAATAAAAATTGGCGTTATTTTAATAATTCTCAAGCCGCACAAAATTTGTGCGCCGACTGTATTTACTATTTTTTATTTAAATGAGAATTCGTTGGAAGTCAGAATTAAAAAAGAATTTTTTAAAACTGCTTTTATGTGTACCTTGACAGATAAGTAACTTATGTGAAATAAATAATCTAACATTATCAGCGTATCTAATTAAAATTAAAACACCAAAATTATGCCAACCAAAAATTGCAATTGGAGAAATTGTTAATTCGATGCACAAATAAATGATACTCAACAATTGTTCGGCATATTCAACGAAACTGTCGCCATTTGACAAGTTGACGCAACTTCTGACCATTTTATTTACTCGCTTTGCATTAATGGCACTTTCGGGAAGTTTTTTTGCTTTTATTTTATGCGAATTATTGGCAATTTTTGGCGATTTTCTGTTCTGCTCAATGTCGGCTTTTCCTTTTCTGAACTTTGTTCTCAGTTTTCCAGCAGCTGTTTCACTGTCATCCATTTTTTGTCTTTTTGACTTTTCTTCTCGGAGCTCCTCGCTTTTTCGGCTTTTATTTTTTTCCAATCCATCGGTCGAACTTTTATTTTGATTGTCTGAAAACAGTTGCGCCATTTCTTTCCCGCTACTTTTTAAAACACCACTAATTATTTCTCTTCGTCAACCAAATTCTACAATAATTGGTTTATTTGTTGATGTAAAATTATGAAATTTTGAATGACCATTGGAAAAGGAATAGAAAATTATGTTAATTAAAGAATTTGTTGAGAAGACTCCCCCTATTTGAAAACTCCCTTCCCCCAATTGAAGACCCCCCCCCCCCGAGAGGATGTTGTAAAATGAAGACCCGGGTCTTCTAGAATAAATAAATATCTTACACCATTTTTGCATTCTTATTATACATAATATCCTTTTATTTGACCGTATGAGTTTTCTAGTTTTGCTACCGTTTGTGCTCGTTTGTTCTGATGCTTCATCCCCCTCGTATGCTTGTTTGGCTGCTTCGTCTCCCTGATCTGATATGTTGTCAAATGTATTTAAACAATCTAAATTCACTAAAACATAAAATTTATAATTGTTGCCAATTTCATTTTTCTGCTTTTTGTCTCCGTTTATGGACGAATATTCGCCAATTCATCCGTACTTTGTCCACCATCTGCTGATGAAGATGAAATATTCTCACAAAAAGGGTCGACAATCAACTGAATGAATATACATACATAGATATTACTAATAATATTGTATATGTTGTATAAAAGTGTTATAATAAAGTCAAATCAGCGTTAGGTAAAAGGGTCAAATGAAACCCCAAATAATGTTTTCTTATCAACTAAATTTCACAAATTTAGCATCATTTCACGAATTTTTAATCGCTTAGCTCCTGCTTAATCATTGCTTGTAAATCTAGCGCATTCAAATGATACCAAGTTTGTATAATTATATTGACTAAGAAAATGTTTGGCCCGAAGATGGCGGAACGGTGCCGTAAAATGGGATTGAAAAGCAAAACTTAAAAATAAGAAATTATGCTTTTTTTAAAAATCACTTGATCGACGAATAGTAACTGTTGGATGAGCTCTTGCATCATTTGATCACAAACATCCTCCATTGAATTAAAAGAACTATTATCAAAAAGGTGGCAATGCTCGTCCATGCGTTTTTTGATCACTTCCGTTGGCATTTTTTGGTTATTATAGTAAATTTTAGACAGAAAATCCAACGATGGCATCAGCGCGTTGAAAACAAATTCATAATCTGGCTCCTCGGATGAGTGTTTTTGAGCATTGGTGCCCAATGTCCGCTTCATTCGTTTAACTCCAAATCCATCCGAAAATTTTCCACCGCCGCCATCGATGGATGAAAAAGGTTCACAAAAGGCATCATTAACGGCCAACAGAAAGATAAAGCAAATAAAAAAGGCATTTGGAACCAAAATGAAATTGGAAGCAGCCAAAAATAATTGCATTTTTCAAATAAATGTGTCTAAAATAAAAGAAATTAAAATGGTTGAAATTGAAATGCGAAACTTCATGGTAAAGCAAAAAATTTAAATTGCAAAAACAGGAATTTAAAAATAGTGTATAAAATGGTAAAGCATAATATTTATACACGCAAAATTCCCAACATTTAATTGCCTTTCCCCGAACATTTTCACTAATGAAAAATGCAAATATTTTCTGAACGGAAATTAAAAATGGCAAAAACATATGTTATCCATTCATTTATTTTAATAAAAAGCATTGAAAAATATTATGGACAAAATCGAAAGTAAAATATAGCAAAGAAAATCAACGAGAAAAGTGCAGCAAAGTTTAGGTAATCGATGTGTACGACAGAATGGAAAAGTCAAACCCTTTATGCCGGCAGGGCAATAAAAGTATGGCAATTATTTATTTACTTTGTGAATTATGATTTGACAATTTTTTTTTAATTTTTTTAAAAATTATTTGTAATCAATTTGTATGTTTGGTAATTCCAAATTATGTACGTAGTTAGGTTTGTGCGTCATTCATTCTTTGGCTTTCATCAAAATGTTATAGGTAATGAAAAATATGTTATTGGATATTCGTTTATTTGAATAAATATTGATGTAATATTGCTGCGCAATCATTTTAGAGTAATGTTCTGATTTTGAATGAGATATGAGCCTTGCTTAAAATTTATTATCATTTGTCTAGACCAACACAATGAAAACCAATGAAAAAAGTGTTCTCTCGGCCAAATTATTAAAGTATTTTTTTCAAATTATTCAGAGTGCCGTTGATGTTGTATTGGCCAGTGTCGACGATGGGCTCGGCCATATTCCGCTGCTGGCGTCAGTGTCGGCGCCACTAATTGCGCGACGAAAAAGGGGCACGCCGTTGCTGTGAAGTGGCCAATGTTCCGCTGCAATTATTGGCACAGTGCCACAGGGGCGCTCAATGCCCACATTTTGTGTATGTATTGGTACCATTAGCCTGGTAATTTGGCCTTCGTTGTGTCGCCCAACTACCGTAACGATGGAAAGGTTCTGCCCGTTGAGAATACGGTAGAAAAGTGCATAAATATCGGCACGAATTTTGCGATTGCAGATTATATAAATGAAAGGAGTAGCGGCTGAAAATTGGTGTGAACAAATAGAAAATTAATATCGCATTTTTTAAGATTAAATTTGAATAATCGAATTAAATCATTGCTATTTAAATGTAATACCATGAGTAAGCAAATAAGTGAATTGATGAGCAGCAACAATTGTTTCGGGAAGAATGTCAAAGTGTTCCATGTAAACGCCGAGCCCAGCGGCAGCGGCATTGAAAAAAGTGATGAACACAAATTGCAAAAATGACTGAAAAACTGAACAATTTAATTGTCCATGTCGAGGAATAATGTTAAATTGTCAAAGTATCGGAAATAAACACCGAGGCCCTATTTTACATTTTTTTTTCTTGGAGAGAGGGGGGATTCTATTTTGGATAGGGGAGAGATTTCGCTTTTGTTTCATTACACTGCTGCCCTGTAGTGAACCGACAATTTCCCGAGACTTGACCCTGAGACTCGTGACCGAGACCCCAAAAAAGCGAGACTTTTTTCGAGTCAAAATCGAGACTCTCGAATGTCATTACTACCCTGAAATCCATCCACTCCTTTTTCACATACACATCATACAATATGTACAATGATTACACTACCAATTGTACGACCATGCTGCTGCTGCTTGTGCTGTTGTGTTGTTTGATGACAGAATTGCTTTTATTGATGACAACATTGTTACTACTATTTGTTTTAGTGTTGTTCATGCTAATGCCATTTTGATTTGTGCTCGTTGCCGTTGTTGTCGATGCCATCGACGGATTGGCGAGTGCCAACATTTTAATCATTCGGCAAATCCAAAGCACGCAAAAAATGGCATAAATTGAGCACAAAACGCATAAAACCAATGTGTTGTTGAATGTGTACATTATGTTTGAGTACTAATAATTGGTACGGTACAAAATAAAAAATGTCAAAGAATTCGTTACAGTTTTAAAATACTTCAAAAAATAATAAAAGCTTAGGTCGCTAAAATGTCGAAGCCTACAATGCTTAAAGTATGGGAATTGTCCTCATTCGCCCCCACAAATTTGACCATTGGCCAAAAAATCGTTGATAAATTTTTATTTGATTTTCATTTAAATTAATAATTAATCGCACATTTGATGACGCCGTTGTGCTGTTGTAGTCCTCATAGGGATTGAAGAAAAACGCGAATTTTGTGGTGCTAAATATAAGCGGTCTGGTGAAAAGCCATGAAAAGAGGGCATAAACGGATGGAAATGCCATCAAATGCCAAGTACGATTTTCTGAATGTTTCCCTTATACATAAATAATCACGCAAAACAAATCGTTGCTGAAAAACCTTTGAAAACCGTGACAGCAATTGCAGGAAGTAGCACTTCCAAACAGAGATTAAATGCCAAAATGAATTCAGAGGTTGACTCGGCAAACCAAAATGCTAAAACAAATATTTTAAATTTTCAAATGGGCAGTGGACAATTCGGCAGTGGACACAAAATTTAAAAATTAAATAGGCATTCAATGCGAGTTGGGCAATAACCTTGCCGACTTCGAAACCCCTAACCCTGGCAAGAAAAAAAATTTCCTGTTTAAAAATAGTTAGATATAATGGATTATTGATCCTTTATCTCGATAATTTCGACAAAAACCTTTGCCTTTTTGTTTCTGGTTAATCTATTAGCTTTAGCTTGATGAGCTCTTCTTCAAAATTGGATTTAATAGGATTTTAATTGACAATTTAATTATTTTTATTTTATTCATTGTCGAATTGTCCACTGCCCAATTGTCGTGGAGCCATTTTATCATTTTGGGAAACCGACCAATGGCAAGTCCACCGGTGAAGTACTGAATTAGAGGAAAGTCACAAAATGTGACACCATTTAATGCCATCGCTGAGCACAGAATTGCGCCGACAAAAAGTGCGAGCATGTCATTAATGCCAATGTAAAAGAGGATTTTATAGCAGGAGAGTTGAAGATGTTTCCAAATGGAGTACATACAAAGGCCGTACAAAATCTGCTTTTTTAAAACTCTTACTCATTTTTGACCTATTTCAAACCCCGTACTTGAATCGAACATTGGTCAAAATTTTTATTTTCTAATTATTTTTAAGAATAAACGAGAAAAGTACACTGCTATGTTTCGGCAACATTTGGATCATATTTCACAATGGTTGTCGATGTTAAAGAAAATGTTGCAGAAAATAAAAAATTTTGTAAGAAAATAAGACCTAATTTTCGACAGGTTCGGGATTAGAAATTGATCAAAGATGAGGCTATATCCGTGTTTGAGCCTAAAAATACCCCTAGAAACGAGAGAGCTTAAAAAAAATACCCCCAAGCTTAGCCTAGGCCTAGCTTAGAAATTTTTCCAAAATTTTGCTTGTAAAGAAATTGATCGGTAAAATATCAGAAATGGATTTAGCAAGAAGCGAAATTGATTTTTTTGAAGATGAAAATAATGGATTTTTGAATAACCATTCATATAATTAAAGAGATTTGTTGATCAGAAAATTGGAGGGCCCTTATCCATTTGAAAAGCCACCTAGACGAGGATTAAAAATAGAAGACCCGGGTCTTCAAATAGAGAAAATACATAAAATTAAAAAAAAAGATTCGTTTTCTTTTGCTGCCTACTTCAGACACAATGGCCAAACAGAGTTGACAAATGCTGAGCATGGGATGTGTGTTGGCCGAAATGGAGATTGTGGTGCTGATGTTGGCACATCCGTACTCAGCTTGGTACTGATCCGGACGGAGGATCAGCAAGGAAATGCCATTGTAAAGGGACATTTATTTATGCAATTAATCAGTCAATTTATGTGTAACAAAACCACACTAAAATAAAAAAATTTAAATAATTTATGTGATTTAAGAAAATTAAAAGATAAATCCCATTGAGAAAAAAAAACTAATTTTTCTTTTATCATCTGTGACATATTTATGAAAATTAATTGGATGGATAGGCACAATTAATGAGACGCCGCCGGGGACGAACACAAAAACCAAATAAATGTGAGCACTGCCTCACAATTAATTATGAAGCAAATTTTTTTAATTGCCATTTGAAGGACAAAATGTGCACTCATTTGGCACTCTGTGTGGAGTTAAATTCAAAAAGACTTTGATGCCTTTTGTCATCATTTCAATGATGCTTTGTCCATTTGCAGCGCGGACACTTGCGGCGGCTCAGCCAAATTATCAGTTTTTCGGGAGCCAATTTAACACAGCAAAGCAATTAATATCAAATTTATCCTTAGACAACATTTTTTATTAAGAGAATTATTCCATTATTCGAATCCTTTAAACCCAAAACGATATTATAAGGCATTTAAATGTTGGATTAAATCATCGTCTTTTTAAATTAAATTATTTATTTCGAAAGTGCAGGATGTGGGGGCTGAAAATTTTTTTGATGCCACAAATTAATAAATTTGAAAACGAAAAAATGATTCATTCATTCGATTTATATGATAAATATGCAAAAAGGCGTGTAAAGGGCAAACGCAATGAAAAGAATGGCCCAACCGGCGACGTCGCCGTGCAGCATGTCCATGTACACGGCCAATTTGACGGCGTGCCACCAGAAGAGCACACTGACATTGGCGAAGGTGAACAACAGCGCGGACGGCAGGTGGCCCGCCACGCTGTACTTGCCGAGCAACAGTGCCGCGTTGGCGTGCAGCCAGTGCAGGTGCAGTCCCGGCACGGCCGTGTCGACGATGCGTGAATTGAACATGATGGAACGAACTGTGGAGGAGCCCATTTTGCCTAAAATATTGTAAAAATTAAAATTGTTTGAAAATTAAAATTTATTTGCACCTTGTCGAATGTAAGCAGCAATTGCGGCACCCTTCTTAAATGTGTCACGCTTTTTCCTTTTTGATTTTCTTTTTTGCAATTGTTTTTTACTTCTACAAATAGTCTAAATTAAAAAAAATTAAAGAATTATTTTCGTTTTGATTTTATTGTGACCTCATTTTGGTCCATTTCCATTGCTTTTTTATCAAATTTTTTAAAAACAAATTCAATGAAAAAATCTTTGAAACTTTGGGCCACATTCCCAAACATTTTGGCTAGCTTTATTTTGGATCTTTTCGCATTATATTTGTTTCCGTTGTCAGTTGCTTTTTTGGCTCGCCGTTTGAAATATGATGGAAATTTGCCAGAAATTGTTGGCAATTGACTGCGCGAAGTTGATGCTTTTGGTCCTTTTTCTTCGGCATGCCTTTCAAATTTTGATGGAAATTTGCCAGAAATTGTTGGCAATTGACTGCGCGAAGTTGATGCTTTTGGTCCTTTTTCTTCGGCATGCCTTTCAAATTTTGATGGAAATTTGCCAGAAATTGTTGGCAATTGACTGCGCGAAGTTGATGCTT
>JAKKIK010000613.1:0-26602 GCA_024500135.1 Heterodera carotae | reverse complement strand
CCGCTGCTTCCTTGTTTTTAATGGGCAGCAAATGCGGGCCACAGCTGGTTGGCTTTGGTTTTCCGCGCTCGCCCCTGCAACAGGCCCCCCCCCCCCCTCCCCCCCCCCCCGGCGTATGGCCACGACGGGGAGTGAGGAAATATAGAGCACAAAGAGCACAAAGGAAATTGGGGGGACTCCATTTGGCGTCCAAGAATAGAATTAGCCACTGGGCCAAAGAATGGCTTTTTCGGATTTGCCACTTTTCGCAAAACTCCATTTGGCGTAGAGGCGTCGTCCAAGAATAGAATTAGCCACTGGGGCGGCGCCTATCGGCACCGCCGGAGCCCACCCAGTAATTTCGATTTCTTTTTCAAACCCTCAAATTGCACAAAAAAAATGTTGGCGGTGAGAAATAAGTCGCAAATGCCGATATTGTTGAATAAAATGCGAGATTAAGCCTTAAAACATCCTTTTAAAAATATTTGATTACGAAATTGTTTGTGGTGTTTTTTCTGTCGCCTTTTTAACATTTTCAATTGTTTTGGCGCCATTTTGAAGGACTCTGACCACGACCCGACGGGCGACGCGGCCAAGCAAATTCAGCAGACGCTCGCCTTTTACGAGTTGGACCTTGGACTAAACCACATGATGCGCAAATATGCCGAAACGTTGGCTGAGCAGGCATTTATATTTTGTTGTAATAAAAAATTGGAGAATTTTTACTTTTTCCTGGTTCAGTCGGAGCAGGGCGACGTGTTCAAAGTGACGCTGGACGCTTATGATGACATTGTCACCGAAATGCGCATCAAATACTTCGACACATTGAAAGTGGCCAATGCCATTTGCATTCTGAAGACCGGGTTTATATTTGTGGCCAACGAATTCGGGAATCAGTAAGCATTTTGCAATCAGATAATCACAATGATCAGTAAAAGATAAATTAAACTGAAAGCATTTCTTTAGCCACCTCTACCAAATTGCGCATTTGGATGACAACGAAGATGAGCCCGAATTCTCGTCGCGAATTCCACTGGACGAGGGAGAAACATTTTACGACACAAGCGGACTCCAACATTTAGTTTTTGTCGACCAAATTGACAGTCTCAACCCGAGGATCACTTCACATGTGCCCGCTGATTGACGAATAGTATCGAAAATAGGTCATACTCTTTAGATCACCGGCTTGGCCAATGAAGACGCGCCACAAATTTACGCGCTTTGTGGTCGAGGGCCGCGTTCCACGATGCGTGTGTTGAGACATGGACTGGAAGTGTCCAAAATGGCAATCTCTGAACTACCCGGAAACCCTACGGCGGTGTGGACAGTGAAGAAGAATGTGGACGGTAAATGCTCAAACGGTCACATCCGTGCCGACCGACGAGTCAACGAATGGCGAGCGTCTCCAAAACGGCCGATTGCAAAGTGCGCGATGAATCGACGACAGGTTGGCACAAAATAGCCAACATTTTTACTTTTAGCACTTGTAGACGGCCAACCTCGTTTGGCACCTTTTGTTCTTTCTTTTGTGCCTACCGTGTGTTTCCGCCTGGTGCAGCTTCGAGGAGCCGTTGTCTACCGCCGGCCCGGCTATACTAATTGGCTGCGGCGGAACTGTTGTTTCCGCCGCAGCCATTGGTATAGCCTTTTTGGTCCGGCGTAGAAGAGGTGAATCTAGAAAAAAATTAGGAGGCGGGAATTGGGTGACCGCGCCATTTAAAAAAGCCTGGGTCGGGTTTCGGGTTGGGTCGGTTGAAAAAAGCCTGGGTCGAGTTTCGGGTTGGGTCGGATGAAAAAAGCCCGGGTCGCCAAAACGGCGGGGGGGGGGGCAATTTTTGATGGACAATTAAAATTTGATTGATTTTCTCAGGCCAGAATGCACCGGCACAAGGACGAAACGCCGAGCAGGGTCAACATGAACGTTTTCTTTCCGGTCCGTCAGCTGCGTCATAGCCAACTTTTGGGCGTGTACCGACATTCGCGGCAACAGCTAAAATCAGATTTGGACTTCAAAATTCATTTGGCAATAATTTTTGCCTTTAATACATTTGCCCTGCAGCCCTAATTATCAACCATTTTGTCAATTCCCATTTATATTCCAAAGCCAAGGGTATGATAATGTTTTTGTTGTAGTCTGTCTTTAATTGAACAAAAAATTGATGAGAAAAAAAATGAGACCAATCTTTTTTTGTTGTAGTGCATCAAAAACAAAAATTCATCAACAAACTTTAAAATAATAATATTTAAAGGCCACAAAAATTGTTGCTATAATGTGTGAACAAAATCGATGATGAGAGAGTGAGGGAGGGGGGAGGGATAGAAAGAGTGAGAGAAGACAGACAAAAATGGCACAAGTTATCGATCGAAAATATTTCAAAAAATTTTAAAAACAATGCAAAAATTATTTAATAACAAACAAATAAATATTTACGGGGTAAACAGGTCCAAAATTTCTATAACATTCTCGAGCAATTATTTATAATGCGCAAAAATTTTGAAGAAATTCAAGCCCTGGAAAAATTTGCTAAAACACAAAACTCAAAAATAATGACGTCGCCTGAAGCAAATTGTAAATGCGATGAAGTAGTGAACGAAAAAGACATATTTGAGTAGAAAATGGATAAAATATAATTAAGAAAATGCATTTTGTTGCTGAATTGATTAATAAAACTTAATTAAAAATTAATATACGTCCCGTTAAGAAAATAGCAAAATACCAAAAATTTTAAATTGTGAATCCTTTGATGAGAGTTGCAAATAATAAACTACATTAGCCTATTTCTTGAAAATTCCAATTTTGGCATTTTGCAAAGTGTTCGCGCAATTAGCTAATTTTTAGACGAATTTGAAAGTGCTTTGATCTTGCCCAGTCTGACTCTGATCATTGATCGATCACTTCTGCGGCTGCGGTTTACCCTGCTGTTGTTACTACTGCCTGCCTACATAATTGAGCAACGTGATCGGCCCGCGCCGCCTGTTTCCTCTCGTTCTCTGCCATTCCTTTCGTCCTCTGGCAGTACACCGGCGCGCTGCTGTACTCGCCTCTCCCTCTCTTTCTCTCGTTTCCGCTTGTCTTTGGAGGCAGAGCCTAAATAAAATTCGTAATAAAATTACAGTATCCCCCAATTATTTGAACTCCTACTCCAATTGAACCCCCCCCCTCCCTCGCGAGGGTATTGGAAAATAGAACATCCGTGAGGTTCTATTAGAGAAATATACTGTAAATCAAAATTATTTAATTTTCCATTAGAATAAAGCTTAAAAAGGGATTAAACAAAAATCGTCGAACCACAGAACTCAAAATCGTCGTGATTCGCTTCTTTTGCACTTTGAATTAGCCTCATCTAGTCTTCTCTACCCACCGCTTTTGCGTGCCGATGGCGAAATGGAGCTCATCAGCGGATCATGGGAAGAAGTATTTTTGGTGATATTGCGCGCATAATTTGTGCCACGCCGCGGCATCGGATATGGATGAAAGCTGACGGGCGGATGAAGCATTTGTTGTTGTTGTTGAGGTGGAGAGAAGCGCTTCTTCGGCGTTTCCATCATTGCCATGGCGGCAGGCCCTGTGGCAACAGCCGAAGGGCCGGACTCAATGGGCGTGGAGGTGTACTTCGGCTTGGGCTCGTCTTAAAAATGAGAAATTTGGGGGAATTTTCGGAATTGGAGACTAAATAAGATGTCATAATTTTAATTAGAGAGGGTATTAAATCCACAATTGGCTTTATTTTTTTCCATCCATTTCAGTCCCAGCACTGTCTTAAAGAAAGGAAATTCTCAAAAGATTTTCGAATTCTTGTTTAAAAAATAAGACTTAAAATTTGTCAGAAAAAAATTTTTTTTTGCTGCCATACCGCCCGGTGACTTTGAAGTTGAACTGTTGTCGGACGAAACGGCGGACAGTCGATGATTATGCTGATGATGCTGCTGCGGATGATGGTGGTGGTTGTGGTGAGTGCCACCGCCGCCGGCACCGCTCTGTTGCAGCAACGGCAGCGTGGACGGCGACTCGGCGGAGTAATAGTGGGGCGATGCTGGACTGCTGACGTCGCCCTCCTCCATGTCGTCGGAGCCCAAATTCCAGCCGTAGTCGCCGGGCACTGCACCAGCGAAGCCGGGCTGAACAAGCCGAGAGAGTTTTCGGGAATTTAATTACAATTTGACAATCCTATATTTGAGCCCCCGGGTGTACTTTTTTTTATATAACCCTCAAAGGGGCGTGGGATTTAAGTGAGGGGGATTATTTAAGAGTTAATTAGACGGGGTGGTATATCTAATGTGTTGGGCTTATCTCAGACCTTTCTCGAGGGGCTGAGGTTGACTATCATTCGGGGAGGGGGAGGCTTAATTAGAGGGAGGGCTTGCGGGTGCTTTAATATAGAAAGATGAGACATTATATTAAAATTCAAAAATCAAAAAATATACAAATATTGTATTTGCTTAGAAATATTTTAGAAAAAAACGAATACAAATAACGGCGAAATGTCTGTAAACGCCAACCAACCGACCTTTGGTGTTGTGTAGCCGGACGGACTGTCACCGCCGCCAGTGCCGGCGCCTTGTGCACGAATCCATTGGCTCTTTCTCTTTTGAAGCCAAAGTCGAAACAAGGAGATACAAAATGCTAAAAATTGTTCTCATAAAAGAGGAAAGCTAACAAATTTAAAAGTGCAAAAAAAATAAAAACAATTCTAAGATTGATTTTTCATAGCACCTACCCCTCCCCTCCAAAAATGACATTTTCGGTGCAATTTTATTTGGAATAATAAAAAATGGAATTTTTCTTACTCCCCGAAGCCCTCTCCCCACATCTCTAGCTCTGGAAAAGTCCACTACAGGGATGAAACCGGATATCGGACCTTTTTTCGAAAAATTCAAGACTTTCCAGCATCCGGTTTCATCCCTGATCCATCACCATTCTTGCACTCGTCGGATTGTCTCATTTTCCTACCGCTTGCCACCACGCGGTCCGTGTGCGCCTCGATGTAGTAGAACAGCAGCAAATTGCCGGTGCGAAACTGTGCCGCAAACTTCTGCATCTGGTCTTGTTCCCAGGGCGTGTAGTCGTCCTTGTCGCAGAGCCATTTCCGAAGCACCTGGCATAAAACAAATGATTTTCAATTTTTAAGAATTTTATAGTTTTTAAATTTATTCCGAACCCATTTCTGTCGTTGCTTCTTCAATTTCATGCGAAAGGCCCACTCCAGCCAGAACAGCAGGTTGCCCAGGTTGACAAACGTCAGAAAGCCAAGCATCACCCTGAAAAATGAGGTTGAAATTTCACAGAAATATATGCCTTCTGACATTTGCGGATGAAAAAGATTATGGGTTAAACTTTTTTTTTTCGTCAGCCAGTTTTTACAAAACAATTTGTATCAGTTAACCGAATCGAGAAAAATACCGGGTCGGGTTTCAGGTTGGCCAAAAAGACTGGGGCTCGGGTCAGAAGCCTAATAAATTTTTGACTGGAATATTTCAGCGCCGCTCTCAGTTGGCCACTTTTCCCAGCGAAAAAACATCCCTCCCCCTTGGGTAAACCGGAACATCCCTCCGCCCCGCCGTTGATGACCCACCATGTGACACTTTCCCCAGCGAAAAACATTCCTCCCCCTTGGGTAAACCGGAACATCCCTCCCCCTTGGGTAAACCGGAACATCCCTCCGCCCCGCCGTTGATGACCCACCATATGACACTTTCCCCATCGAAAAACATTCCTCCCCCTTGGGTAAACCGGAACATCCCTCCCCCTTGGGTAAACCGGAACATCCCTCCCCCTTGGGTAAACCGGAACATCCCTCCCCCTTGGGTAAACCGGAACATCCCTCCGCCCCGCCGTTGATGACCAACCATGTGAACAGCGCTGTCCGCTCGTGCCAATTTGCGTCCAAATAGCAGCGGTAGGTGAGCGTGTGGCTGTTGCCCAACGACACGTAGTTGTAGTCGCAGTATGTTATCCTCGGGATCAGCGGAATGCGCGGCGGATTCCGCTCCCAGTCGCGCAGCGGCCGGCGCAGCAGCTGCTGGTGGTGGTCATCGACGGTGTCCCCGGCGGCGCCGAGCAAAGGCGTCAGCGTTGTGCCATGCCTTTAATTTAACAGCAATTATTACTTAAACGAAAGAGCAATTTAAGAATACTAAAAAAGGCAAGTGATGTGTAAAAGTACCAATTATAATTTTTTAAATGTCTCGTGGGATCTTATCTTAAAACGTTGGACTTCGACGAAGATTTCATTAACGACTAATTTTAGTCGACTTTTGCATAAAAGGTATTAATATTTGGCACCCCTGGGATATCCGCATTCCTTTCGTATTTTAAATTTTTCGCTGCCCGTCGTTTTGTCTACGCGTCGTTTTGTCTATGCGTCGTTTTGTCTATGCGTCGTTTTGTCTACGCGTCGTTTTGTCTACGCGTCGTTTTGTCTACGCGTCGTTTTGTCTACGCGTCGTTTTGTCTACAAAGGGAAAAAAGTCGATTCGTCTACAATAAAAAAATTTACTTTTAATGGTTAAACCGTGGATTTTTTAGTTTTTCACTCAAAATGTTGAGCATACCTCTTTTTCAATAGCACAAAACCAGATTAATTTTTGGCACAGGGCAATGAATCAGAAAAAAATCGAAATACTTCAAAAATGCAGGAAACGCCGATATTTGAACAACAACGACAGCGATACAGATGCGGATTTGGTGCCTCCTGCTTCATGCCTCGACAATGGTGAAGGCACTTCGGCGGGAATAAGCGATGAAATGGCAGAAAATGGACCGACGGTCAACTTCGAACTGGGGAAGACTGTTAGAGGAGGCATTTGTCTCTGGTTTGAAGGTTTTGATTTGTTTTTTGTCAAATAAAATTGAAAAAAATTTAGGCTATCGATACACACACAACGTAAGAAATTTATGGAGGTGTGCCAGGCGAGAATGTCAGTCACGCGTCACAATTGTCAGCAAAAACGGCACAGGAATGTCCGGCTATATTGGCGAGAAGGACCATTGCCACCTTCCGGAGCCGCAAAAGCAGGAGGTTAAATGTTTTTGCTTCGTCATAACAATTTTTAAATTTAGGCTGGATCAGGGCGTCAAAAAATGAAGGATCGAGTTCGGGAGGAGCCGAGAATCAAGCCAACACGGCTTCTTGCGGATACGAGGCGCTCTACAGGAGAAGAGACGTTCGTCGCGATGGGCTCGGACAATGCCATCGCCTGCATGATGCGAAGAGTGAAGAAGGGAATTTTGGGCAACGTCGACAGCAGTGATCCCTTGGCGTTCGTCATCCCCGCGCAAATTCGCATGCAAGGAGATGAGGACATTCTACTGTATGACAGCCGGATCAACCGTCCAAATCAACGGGACGTTGTGCTCATTTTCGGCAGTAAAAAGGTAGAATTTGAAATGCTCACTCGATTTAATTTCAAATTTAACCCAAACTGTTTAGACACTTGCAATTTTGAGCCAAAATGGCACTTGGAACATGGATGGCACATTCAAATGCTCGCCAACGATGTGGGAGCAGTGCTTTGTTGTTGGCGCGTCAGTGTGCCACCGAATGTGCATCGCGGTATGGGCATTGTTGCCCGGCAAAAATCGCAAATACTATGATGAAGTGCTGAACTTCATTCGGAGCAGAGTCACAACAGAGCCGAAAAAAAGTAAGAACTTTCAAAAATTACAGCATAAATTCATCATTTTATTTATGTCGGATTTTGAAAAAGCGGAAATTGCTTCCGCTGCGTCTGCCTTCCCAGGCGTCCAAGTCAAATGCTGTATGTTTCACTATGGACAGAGCCTATTCCGGAACTTTAAGCGACTGGGTTTGGTTCCCTGGTACGCTGAGAAGAATGATCATGGGGAGTCGGTGCGCAACACATTCAGGTAGTAATCAAAAAAAAAATCATTTTTCAATCTTTCCAAGGAGCCTTCTTGCTCTTCCACTTCTGCCACCCGGCCAGATCAGACGGGCAATGTTTCTGATTGCAGACTTTGCTGTCAATGGGCTGGAGGAATTCTTCCTCTACTTCTCTCGGACTTACATCGGCCTAACACAGCGCCAGGTGAACGACGGAGTGAACGCTTTCGTGCCAAATGTTCGTCGTCGGTCAAACAACACAACTTCGTCAGAACACAGTTACGTCCGCCAACATAGCGACGTATCGTCTTATACCGAGCACCAAGGCAGAGATTTTACCTAATATTGTTTTTTTCTTCTTAATTTTTTCTTAAAATTCAGAGTTCATCGCCCGCATATCCGCTCAGTGGCCTGGAGAAGACACAGCACGCGCACCGCTTGTTCGTTATGCCTCGAGTGGAGCATCGTCGTCTACGGCGCGATGGCCTGGAGATTACACAGCACGCGCACCGCTTGTTCGTTATGCGTCGAGTGGAGCATCATCTACGGCGCAATCAGGCAAATAAAAAATTCGTTTTCGCAAACAATTTTTTTATAGTCAACCCAGGGGAAGAAGCCATTGTCCGCCAGCCGCAATTGAAGGTTACGCAGCGCAATTGAAGACATTGGAGGATACTTTTAATGATTGATTCGTTTTAAAATTGTTGTTATTTGAGCAATTTCTTTTTAACTCTCGGAAGCATTAATAAATTCAGTTGTTTACATTGTTCTAGTTCAGAACTAAAAAAAATCCACGGTTTAACCATTAAAAGTAAATTTTTTTATTGTAGACGAATCGACTTTTTTCCCTTTGTAGACAAAACGACGCGTAGACAAAACGACGCGTAGACAAAATGACGCGTAGACGAAATGACAGCGTGCCAAATTTTTATTTGATTTTAAAATTGAAAATTCTCCCACCATTCCTTGCGTTCCCACCACGCACGTGCAACGTCCAGGCCCCAGGTACGGTAGCCAGCACCGACCATCAACGGCAGGACGAACATCAGCAGCACAATGGGCGCCAATACCAACGAGAATTCGAAGAAAATGAAACCTGTAACAAAAAATTGGTTTTAATTGATTTAGATAAAATTATTTAAAAAGTATGTTTTTTTCGAAAAAATGCATGAAAAACGAATTTCGCGATTTACTTTGTGTTGGATCATCTTTTTTCCAATGTCATCCATTTTCCTAAATTAAAGCCACCCCCCCCCTGCCCACCCCAAATAGAGCCCCAATTTAGAGAAGGGTTGGAACAAAAGAAAGGAGGTTGAAAAATAGAGCACCCTGACGTTTGTGGTTCTTGTATAAGAAATGCAATATGCTCCAAACATTTAAAAATGTGCCAACCGGCAAATGCGCGTGAATATGTGGCCACTTTGAAATTGTCCGCAATTGTTGGCACGCGCTCCTCCAACTTGTCACTGTCAACTTCCATAATGCCGTCGTTGTCCATCAGCACAGTCTGAGAAGCATTCACCACGTTGTTGAAATTGATACCTTAAGGGAGTTTTGGATGTAAAAATTTAAAATTTGTTTAAAAATTGATTGGGAAGATTCGGTGGCATTTAACGAAATTTAAATAAATGAGCAAAATATTATATTCCATAAATTATATGCAAAGATATATTTAAAAATCATTATTTTTATACCCTGATTTTCAAGAAGCAGCGACCAAAGAAAGCGCGACATCACGTACATGACGAATACAATCGGAGCCCAAAACCAGAGAATCCACTGAAAAAGTATTTCAATAAAAAATTGTATCAAGGAAATTCTTTTATGTATTAAATCAGGGATAGGTACGGGATTCGGGACCTTATGCAGCCAGGGTTTCATAATCCGGGTTCCGGGACTTATCCACAAAACATATAATTCCCCCAGTCCCGGTTTTGACCGAGCTAATGGGTCCCGGTTTTGTGAAAATTTTCGGTCCCGCTCAATCCTAATTAAAACCTACACGATGTTGTTTATTTTTAGCTAAACGTTGATGAGACAAAATGGTAAGTTTTATTTTGTAAGGACTGAAAATTGAATCGATCGATATTATTTTATTTTATCGCTCATTTATTCATAGATTCTTGGTATCTTGACACCACACAAAAAAATTTTATGGCTTAATTTGTCCGCAAATTTTTCTTGAAAAACGTACTTCCCCCCAGGGGTGCTATCTAAATTAAATACAACGGTACACCGCCACCGATAATTCCCTAAAGGAGCTATCCCTTTCTGTATTTGTCGTAAATTTTGACCAAAATCCACATTCCAAACGTAAATTTTAACCAAAATTTCGAAACATTCCAACCCACCTCCGGATTCTTCACTTCCCGCTCTTCGCGCCACCGATGCTCGTACGAGAAGGGCTCTTCCGGAGCCACAAAATACCGCTTGGCGGTTTGACAATGCCGTTGCGCGTCGTCATCCAACGATGTGCCCGACAAGTCGTAGATGGAACCGCTCTGACAGAAAATGTTTTAGTTTAAAAAAATTTTAAATACCATACATAAATCCGGGATCCATAATTTCTTTCAATAAAGTGGGGAATTTTTTTGCCATTTTCTAAAATTGGATCAGTAAAAAAAACAGTATATTTTATTCTTTTTAAAAATTAGCTTTATTTTCTATAATAAAACCGTGGGAAGAGGAGGGAATGGGGAAGGTGGGGTTCTATTAAAATCCGGATGGTCTGGAATTTACCACAAAAAAATCCCGAATCCAATCACTTCCCTAAACCGTATGTAAAAAATAAGCAAAAATGCTAACCCGACAAACAGACTCTTCCAGTGCAAGTTTAGACCTGAAATAAAAATAATTGAAATTTTTATATACCTTTAAAAAGTTTTTTCTAATTATAATTTTAAATTAATTTAATTGCCATTTTATACATATATTAACCTCCCTCTAAAAAGGCCCTTTTTACGGAGAGTTGAAAAAAAGGCTTCCTCTTTTTATGAGCCTCCCTTTAATAAAGCCCCACTCTTTTTGGAGAGGGTTCAACAATAAAGCCCCGGGGGTTTTGATGTAGGAATTACTTTTTGAAATCAAGGTTTTTTGTTTATTTATTTGCTTACAATTTGGTGGTCCAAAGACCGGCAAAGACGAGAATGGTGAAACCGGGCACAATCCACAGGTTGCCCTTGTCCATTTTGTCGCCGATGCCGTCCTTGACCAGACCGCGTGCCAACTTTTTGAGCCGTCCGCCGATGTTTGTCCATCCCTTGCGGAAGATTTCTGACCCAAGAATGGGTGGGACCATTGACAAATTGGGCGAGAATAAAGCGCCGCCCAAACCACTGAATTTGCAAAAAAAAAAGAAAGAGTAACACAGTTAGGTAAAGTTAATGGCAAAATAAATACGAATAATGGCATAGAAAAAAAAATGAAATATTGGCTTAAATTGTATGAAAACATAAACATTTTGAGTAATGGTAATGGATATAAAGATGTCGAATTGTTATAATATTAAAGACAGGGATGGCTCCAAATATTGGAGTTTTGAAAAAAAAAACGAAATCTCAAACTCGGGATTCTCGAGAGGCTGAAAAAAAGGCAAGCAAAAATAAATTTACCAGGAAAAGAAAAAAGTAAAAAGCTTCTGAATTTTTAATATTATGTAATGTTACTGAACATCAGTCTTGGGCAACCCCCGCATTACTTTTCACCCTCGAGGGGATCGACGAATGAGGCCGGGGGGACATTTCGCAAATCCGAAAATGCAAATTTAGCTACGACAAAAAAAAAAACAACTGTTTGTTGAGGAGCGGGATGGGGTGGGTGGGTGGCTTTGGTTTTTGACCATCGTCTTCAGCCATGGGATGATGGGTGGACGCGCGGGGGACGGATTATTGATTTAGGGCCAACAATTTTTGAGCGGGCGGGCACGGGCGAGTGGTGGGGGGACGGTGACGCGGACTTGTGGTTGTGTAACGAAAAACAGGTCAACAGGGGAGCTATGGGATGGGGGAGGGTATGGCGCCGCTATTTGGGGGTAAAAACGCCGGGGGGAAGAGCGAAAGAGGGGGAGGGAGAGGGGAATGAATGAGGTGGTTCATGGCATCAGCACAGCGCACAGAAGAGGGAGGATGGATGGATTGGATGAAAATCGGTGGGGGGCCAGCAGGTAACTGACTCTGCTAGCGAAGGTTTGTGGCATTGGCATTGCGCAGCAAGTATTATGGTTTTTTGTGGGATTGTAGACTGGTTTTATGTCATGGGGAAAATGGTGCCATTATGGTTCATCATTGATTGAATGTGTTGACACCTCGGATTGGGAAAGCGGTGGAATATTATGTTTTGTCCAAAGTCCACAAAAGATCACTTTTATGGCAGTTTAAGTGCCGCCAAAATGTTTTGGCCTTTTTTGTTTGGCAACCAAATCCCAGAAAATGGATGTCTGGAAACTCTAGTTATTTACACCTAAGAATAAGCACAATCTAATCGACGAAACAATTTTCGATTTAAATTTGGCTGGCACTGAAACGTTGGCACTGAAAATGAGCTGCTCCGGACAAAACATGGGGGGGGGGGGGGTAAAAATGCCATGTTTAAATTAAAAAATCGAATTTTTTTTTGTCAAGCGGTTGCTTACCCCTGGGGCACGATGGCTTTGGCTTCTGCTGTGCCACCAGTCTGCTAGTATTAATAAAAAGCGGCCCTGCTGCTGCTGAATCTCCCCCCCCCCAACAGTTACCGTACCTAACGGACGAAATTCCACGCAAAGAAAATCAACACCAAAAATTTTCAAAAATAAAAATAAAATTCAATTATCGATTTTGTTCAATTAAAAATCGAATGGTAATATACATATGTATAAAAAAAAATGATGGGAAATTTTTTTTTTGCGGAATGTGAACATCAAAAGAAAAAAGGCGCAACGACAACGCAACATTTTTGGTGTGCGGGGCGGGCAGCAGCAGGCGGGGACGACCAGCGGGGGGCGGACATTGCCCGCCGTGGGTTAAAGGCGGTCAGCGGGGGGGGGGGGGGGGGGGGGGGGGGGGGGGGGGGGGGGGGGGGGGGGGGGGGGGGGGGGGGGAGGGATGAAGAGGATGGATGAGGAAGAGGCGGCGGGAAGTCGTCATCCATCCATAGGAAGAGGAGGAGGAGGAGCGGCGGCACAATCTTCGTCTTCTAACGGTGAGATGACAGTGAAGATGAGTGTTGTTGTTATGAGGAGTGGACTTTTCGGCGCCGTCCATCTCGGCACCAAATATTCTCTACATTTCAATATTTTTTTCAACCCGAAACCGTTGAGATTTTGAACCCAAAACCCACAAATCTTTTTCTTTTGTCGGATCCTAAATCTTTTTTTTTTGAACCCGATCGTTTCAATTGGCCGGACTCGTAACCCGAAATGATTTTGTATTTATTTTTCTTGAACCTAAATGCTAGTAGTAAAGATTTGCTGTTTTTGTTGTTGGAAGAAAAGTGGCTTAACGTGTATCGGGGACAAAGCGGGGGCAGGCGCTGAGATGGACCGCGGTGAGCTGGCATTTTTCTTTTTCTTGTCCTGCTGCTGATGGGTCTCACAAATCACCCGCCTGCCCCAAACTCAGCGGGTGGAGGAGAAGGGCACATGAGCAAAATGATGATGGAAATGGTGGTGGTCACCGAATTGGTGATGGGGAAGGAGGGGGGGGGGGGGGGCTGGTGGCGGGTGGACGGACAAATGAATGAATGCGAACGGCGGCGGGCTGAGGAGTCATACAAAAAAATGCGAAAAATTCCAAGATTTTTGAAGAATTGAAGCGCGCGAAATTGGCATTTTGAGTTCCGAGAAGCATCGGCGGATGAAGGATGAAGGGATCATCTTTGCGGGTACATTTTAGTTTTTGCATTTTTGTGAAATAATTTATTTTTCTCTAATCTATATTGTGAACTCAAAGACATGAAGACTCATTCGAAAATCTGTGCGCATTATTTACATCGTAATCGGAAACGCTTTTTGGTTGCTTATTTGAAGTGTGCTAAATGCGCTAATATCTTATAAATATAAATTTTATTTCAACTGACTCTACACCGGAGGGGAGGGATTTATGAGATAACAAAGTTAGGGGGGAGGGGGGCTGAACAGAAGATATGCACTCTTCAGGAGCAGTTATTGTTCAACAGCAGCAGAAGCTGGACAAGGAATAGACAATGAGCATGGTTATTGGGTTAAAGATTTGATTGGATTTATGCAAAAAAAAAGTGGATAAAAAAGTGGAGAAATGAAGAAGATTGTCGTTGGTTTGCTGGGAGTGAACCCGGCCGGCCTGCAGCCCAACCACAAGGATGGATAAAGACGGCTTGTTGCCCAACCACACGCACATATCCCATCCCCCCCCCATCCAATCCATGCATGACGACGTCAATTATGATAAAGAGCGTACAGAAATTATTGCGTCGATAAAATGCCTGGGGCAACTTTTTGTGAAAATAAGGGCACCACCCAGCATTGGCATTCTGTGTACTATTAAGTCAATCTCCATTCAATCCGTTGACCACCTCCATTCATTCACTCCCATCTTAATGGGGGGGGGGGGGGAGAAAAGTGACGGGCATTGACGGGGGCAAGAAAATGGGGGGAATGAATGTCCCCGGCCGTGCCCCTTTTGAGGAATGATGGAAGAAGGCATGGCACGACAAATCTGCGACATGTACATTCTGATCGCCAGAAAAGCATTTATGGAAGGAAGCAATAAAGGAACAAAAAAATTTTCGAAGTAATAATTCAAAAAAAGCGACCCCAACCGATGGAAGAAAAAAAAGATAGAAAAACATTGTTATTTGTGCCACTAAATCTCTTTTGGGTACGTGGGTTTAATTTTTATCAGAGAGAAATGAAAAAGAATAATGTGTACATTGCGAAAAAATGTATTAAGAAATTTGAAACAATATGTACAAATAACTGACAACGTCGTCCGATTAGAGGCATAAAACTGACAAAAAAAAAATGGGAGCCGTCTTAAGAAAAAATCGGCTTCTGATTCCGACGCCTCAACAAATCCCGATTTAAATTTCACAAAGCATAAAAAAGAAATGAGTGAATTAGGGTTTAAGACCCAGAAAACTTAAAAATTCCAAAAAATGCATGCCATCCAGTCGATCGGAGAGAAGGGTGGTAGGAGAGACCTACGAGAGTCTCGAGAGACTGACTAAAAATTGATTGGGCAGCCACTCCGATCACCACAGAGGACACGCGCTAAATACATACATTACAAATATATTTTAGCAGATTGTGTCTCGTAGAAGCATCACTGATAAGGCGGGGGGGGGGGGAGGGGTAAATGATAGGGGGGGGGGAAGCACTTTGGGGACACACATTAATTCAACCGGGAAAAATGGGCGTGGGGAATGAATGAATGAAGAAATGGGAGGGGGGGGGACTTTCTTTATTAATGGACTGCTAGCTGGCATAATTTCAAAAACCCACATAAAAAGAAGGTAGGCTAAAAAAAAGTGAGTCAAATTTATGTGGACTTTTTGCCAATGGGCAAAATAACCGACGGCAATTTGGGGGCACAAATAAACCATTTAATAATTAATTCGTTCAACCGGCAAAATTGGGGGGAAAATGCTGGGAATGAATGAAGCAAAAAAGTGGTAAAAGTTAGTTTTCTTCAGACTTTAAGCAATGATGTGCAGGACTATTTTGAAAAGCCATTTTTACAATAAATTATGCGTTTTGGCGTACGGTAGGGAAAGTTTTTGGTTAGGTTTTCATGAAACAAACATATTTTTTCAGGAATTTAGGCGGAAGTGAAAAAATTTTCCTACTCACAAAGGTTTGCAATAGCGATAAATTCAAACCATGATCGAAAATAAAATTCTGGATAATGAGGATTCACAAAAAAAGCCGGGTTTCCCGACCCAAAAAGGTCCTAATTTGATGGATTTCCATGCACGTCTTGTCCTTATCGCTATTAGATAGCTAATAAAAGGTAGTTTAGGTAAAATAATAGATTACGAAATGCTCCCCCACACTCGGGGACAAAAAAATGTAGGGGGCCATAGGGGTGGCATGGCTGGGGTTGGGGAAGGGTCAGAATTTAATTAAATAACCACGACTATCTAAATGGATTTGGAAATTAAGCCAGTTACGGAGATTATCGATTAAATAAAATGACCGATAAAAAATTCAAATCAAAATCAATTAAATGGGTTTAAAATGAGCCAAATTTGGGTTTTTTTATAAAGCCTCCCTAATTCAACTCAGTCATTCACTCTCATCAGTGTGTTTTTGAATTGCTTGACTTACTGAAAAGTGCATACCTAATAACAAATTGAGGACGCCAGCAGCAGTAGAGAGTTTTTGGTGTTGGGCCCAAAATTGCTCCTCCTCCTCCCCAGTCTCATCCCCCAACCCCATACTTTGGCTTTCCCATCCGCCCGTTCCATTTTCTTCCGCTAATTTATTCCAAAATCCCCTCCGGGGACGGGGCGGGGGGCTGAGTTCTGCTGCTCCTTAACCGTCCCCATCCCCGTCGTTGTCCCCTACATTTCGCCCCGCCGAGGTGTGTGCTACTGCAGGATCGACACGCCGGCAGTAGGCCCCCTCCCCCCCCTCCCCTCCCCCTGCCCTCCGCCCCCCGCGGACCCCGGGGCGACCGTTCCCTTGACATTTGCACACACTGTCGGAGTGCCGCCCTCTCCGCCGGTGTGTGTAAGTCTCGGTCCAGCTGCTGGCTGGTCGACCGACGGTGGCATTTTCCAAATATCATTTTTTGGCCAATTTTTAACTTTGTCAAAATAATATGGACCAAAATTGAAGGGCAATTACAAATACCGATATGTATATGCAGGGCTCCCAAAAAAATTTTTCTTTTTTTTTGAAAATAAACGCCAAAAAATTGCATTTGAGGCAAACTTTAGGTGGGGGGGGGCCTCGGGGTCGGGGTAAAAGAGAAAAACCTACACCTATTCGAATTTCCGGTTTTTGTGAAAATTCCCGGTCCCGACGAACCCTAATATAAATTTTAAAGTACAGAAATTCCGGCCCGAACCCATCCCGGATGTAAACACATTCAAAGGTATTAAAAAAAAGAAATTTGGCGCCTTTCGCTAAAACAAAGAGAGCTCGCTGATTGTGCTGGTGGCCGCTGCTAAATCGAAGAGTAAAGCTGCTGGCGGTGGTGGTGAAATTGATGCTTTTTACTGACCAACAAAAGCACACAAAAACTGGGCCAAGGCTGGACGGAAATTGTTTTGTAAAGAAAAGTGTCGACGCGTTAAATCTCGACAAATGAACGAACGGCGGGGGGATAATGGATGAGATATGAAAGATGGTTGGGTGGGGGGGGTGATCAGAATGAGATATAAAGTTGGGCGGGAGTGATAAGAATGGGATAATAAAATTCTGGCGGATAAGAAGCAGATATGAATGTTGGGGGGGGGGGGATAATGAATGAGAACTAATGGTGATCTCTCTGAAATTTTAAAGAAAACACGAAGTCGTTTTGAAAAATGCTTCCAGGGATTTGGGATCGCTGATCATGAATATGACACCTATTAAAACTATTTAGAATATTTGACCAAATTCGAATAAAAGAAATGTTATTCCAAAGTGAAAGATTTGTGTTTTCAGGATTTGTAATAATGCTCAATGAGCCCATATGTAAAAATGATCAGCAATGTCAATTAGTGAGAAATGAAATTTCGATTTTTAGTTTGAATTCAAAAATGGCATATTCGGGATCACTGATCACTAATAAGTGATCCCAATTTACATTGTAAACGACCTTTTATTTAAAAATTTCAGGGAGATGTGATAAAACCAGAAAGTATATACAAAAACTGGACAGACAGGAAATAGTTTTTAAACCGATTTGAGACAAATTAAATCAATGGAATTTCGAAAAATTTCGCGCATATTGGTTGAACCTAAATTGTTGTTGCACAAAATGCCAGATTCAGTCGAATAGGTGACAAACACACGAATATTGAAAAGAAATATTTTCCCTAATGGCTAAAAACTACAGTAATCGTCCTAGGTAAAAGTGAAAACTTTTTGAATTTTCCACACTGTTTTGGAGACTGTCTGGAAATTTTGTAAAATAAAAACAAAAATAATTTTCTCCCATTGTGGCGGCGTCACCCCCACCCATAAACGGGGGACGACGGACAAAAAAGGGTTGAACAAAAGTGATATGATGACAATCGCGTCTACTAACTAATGCTTGTTGGTGTGGGTGGATAAATGGAAGCCGTCCGATAGTGTGGCAAAAATGTGAAAACCATTGGCCGTGGCCGACGAGACGAACACACAATTCATTCATTCATCCCGGAAAAGCATTACACTGATCGGTACCCCACTTGCCCCCGGAGTTTGCCCCTCGCCCCGGGGCGACATAATATTTATTCTTTTTTGTACTTTCCTTTATCGCCGATGTGTCCGAGAATCGCTTACATATCCATTTATTTATCTGATTTTGTGTTTAGCCGCCACAACAAAATAGCAATGGGGAAGAGCCCTTATCCCCCCATATGTATGTTTTAGCATTCCTTCAGAAAGTGTAAATAAAAAAATTCACGAATTGGGCTTCCCCATAATTTGGCTAACGGTCTGAAGGTCGAACAGTTCGGGAAGGTCGGAATTGTGGCTTCCGTTCCAATTTCACCGGAAGTGGTTGAACACTAAAGAAAGCGATGACAGTTATTCACCGTCGTCCTTTGGATCAGTTGACCTTCGGACCGGAAACGTAAAAATTCCTTACGTTTTAGCATTAATTTTTGATCAGATTTTATGGTTAGATTTAAACTGTTTTAGTTGAAATAAAATGAAATTATTAAATTTAATTCTATTTAAATAACAGTACAAGCTAATTGTGGTGGCCAAACGGTTGTTGACCACCAGTATAAGTACCTAGGTAGCTAGTTAGCTCAATGTCAAAGTTTGGGACAATGACTTTGTGGTCAGTCTGTCATCGGATTTTGTGTTTACACTCAAAAGCGGCGGAGACCAAAACCACTTAATGAGTGGGGGAACGGGGAAACGGCTTTTGACTTTGCTGGTCAATTTAAACAAAGTTTCGAGACTCTCGAGCAGACATGTCGGCAAAAGCTAATATATACATATGAACTACAAGTGGGATATGGAGGTCAGTAGAAGGGAACAAATCATTTTTATGAAAGCCAATTATTCATCATTGAGAATGCGCAATTTTTTTTTCTGGGCCAAAAACAAAAAAAAATGATATACAAAGAAGAGTCATTTGGCCCAGGATTTTGAGAGAATAGGCCCAGGAATTGGATTAGCGCAAAAAGCTTTCCTAAAAAACCTAAAATCCGAAAAGTACCAATTATGAGTCGACCTTTGTCCAATTCGCGACAAATTGGACCATCCGACCAAATAACCAAATACCCGATCCGACTTCTAACCTAATCCCCCTTAACCGAACTTTTTGGTCTCCGTTGAGTTGGGTCCTAACCTAAATTAAGCCATATAAATTTTATTTTCCATGCCCATAAATTTGAGACACACGACAGCAAAAAGATGATTACCACCAATCCATGACCCACTCATTCCTCTCATTTCATTATCAAAAGTTGGGCTACCGCAAAATTCGTCTTTTTCAGTGATAAGGCCACCACAAGAGAGACACATTGAATTGTGCATGGACCAAAACTATGTTTAACTTTTAATCCATTTAAAGAAGAAAAAAATCAGGGCCCTAATAATTGTCTTAGACATAAAAATTGTATAAAAAAAAAGTTTGCCTAGGCTAGGTATTGACATACCTAAAAATTTAAATAAACCTCATAGCTACCTACCTAATTTCGTATTATTTAAATGAAAATAAACAAAAAATTGCATTTTGAACGGACGCTGACTGTTGTTGCGCGGGCGGTAGCGTTTCGCGCACTCAAAATAACGGGACGCGGGCGAGAAGGGGGGGGGGACTGATTGATGGCGTGGCGTGCCCTATTTGTTGCTCTCTGCCGAATGCTGCACATGTAAATACACTGTGATCGGACGGACGGATGTTGCCGGAGGAAACATATGTCACCCATCATCGTGTCGTTGTCGTGTTTATCTGCCTTTTCGATCGCGGCGGTGGCGGCGACGGCAGATCACTCACATATCCATTCGCGCGGATGAGTCCGGCGCCTGCGCGACTTTTTCCAGCAAGCGTTGTTTTTCCGCTGATTGGTGTTGACAGCCGATCCCCCCTCCCCCACCCAAAACAAAACATAGGTAAAAAGAGGGGAGGAAAATCGTGTGTCTGATACCCTCCCCATGTAAAATGGAACCAATGAATGAATGAATATGCACATCGTTTCCCAATTACGCGCGGAGTCTCCACCCACCGGCTGCCACCTGCCCCCACCTCTCCGCCGCCGCCGGCGGCGATTCTTATCGGCTGCCACGATCTGTGCGGCGCCGCCGGCGCTCCTCTGATCGGCTGGCAGAAGTTCCGAGGCGGGGGCACAAAAATGCTCTCTCTTTTCTTTCTTTTTTTTTTTTGGTTGTGTGTGTGTTTTATCAGAAAATGAATGAATGGGTAATTAACTAATGGGGAATGGGTGTCCCCAGCAGAGAAAGGAAACCAAAAAAAGCGATGACACTTTTTTCTGGACAAAAAAGCGTAAAGGATGCGAGTGAACACGAAAAATATTCAAAAATGTGCAGCATATTATTATTAGGGTATGGTATGCAAAAATCCGTCGCAAAAAAAACATAGTAAAAAATGAACATTTTCATACTAATTTTTTAATATTAATTTTGCCGAAAAAAATGAGCTAAACAAATATGTATAGCAATTTTGTAAGCATTTGTAAACATATAAAAAATGCAAGAAATTCGGTATCACAAATAAAGTTTTTAAAGAAAAACAATTACATTTGTAATACGAAAAAAAAATTCCGCAATTATTGTCTTGGACAAATATTTAAATTATTTAAATTTATGGGCGTTTCCGCCCCAACGATTTATTATTGCATCAATAATTTGTTCACAAATTTCAAGTCCAAAAGTGTGTGTTTGTATGCATATGTATGGCCTAAAAACATTTTTGTGTCGGGGCAATAAAACGCCGCCGCCGACAAATTTTTATTCATCATCAAAATTTGTCATTCATCATTTACAAATGTTTCCATCTGCGGCGCCAAAGTGAGCAGTTAGCGCCAGCTCACCTTCACCATTAGTGGCCCGCCACCCCAAAACAGCAATAAATTTTGGGGGGTTTTGGGGAGGGCCAACAAACGGAGACAAATCGCTGGCGGCGTCGGTCGGCGGCGCAATGAAAATGAATGGCCCGTCGTCGCCGCCACTGCCGCCGGTCGTCGTCGTGGTCTTCAACCGCCCCCCCCCCCGCCACCGCCGGGGGAGACCCGCAAAAAATGTGTTTAAAGGCCGCGCTGCTGCCGCCGCGTCCTCAAAATGGAATGAATCCGTAAATTTATTGGCGCGAAAAAAGTTTTTGAAGGTGGGAACACGGGGCGGGGGGGATAATGATGGACGCACACCATCCATCTAACGACAACGACAACAACTTTACCTAACTGTCTCTCTCTCTCTCTCTCTCCTCTCTCTCTCTCTCTCTCTCTCACTCATTCCTCTCCCATCTCTCTCTCTCACTCACTCCTCTCCCATCTCTCTCTCTCCCCTCTCTCTCTCTCTCTCTCTCTCTTCTCTCCCCCCCCCCTCTCTCTCTCTCTCAGTCTGTGTCTCCTCGAATTTTGAGAGAATGGGCCCCCGTCGTTGTCCCCCCGAGGGGCGATTTTGGATGGAAGGGAATTCATTTTCATTCAACTGGAAGAAATGGCGCTGTGGCAGCAATGATGATCAGCAGCAGCAGCAGCACACACTTTTTTGGGGATGGTCAATAAAGTGTCCAGCAGCAGCGGCAGCGGGGGAATTGGCAGCAACGAAATAAATGTCAAAAAAAGGCAAGCAATAATTTGTGGTTTTTTAGACACAATTTTGGGTAAAAAACAAAACTCTTTGTGTGGGGAAATGAATTGATTCATTTTGTGGAACACAAAATTTAATGAGAAGGGGGAAAGGCGGGAGGATTTGAGAATTGGTGTACAAAAAGTTTGGAAAAAATTTTTCCCTTTTTTTGAATGATCATTGAACCATTATATTGTTTTTTTAACCAAATCAATGCGCAATATTTATTTTTTAATTTTCAGGTGAGGGAGCTTTATTAGGTGTGCACTGGCGCTACAGCTATAGGGGGTGGTTATATTTTAATAATGCTCTTTTTCATAGTTGGGGGCTTAATTAGAGGAGGTAGGCTTAATCGGCGGATGGTTCGCTATTAACTTTAGTGGTTTGTGGAATTTATTTTGGGCCATCAAAGGACGAAGGGTATTTGGTGGGTTAATGTATTATTGTATGTACAAATTCGGAAATTTTGCTCATAAAGTTATGTAAATGGTGGCAAAGTTTGCATCAGCCGACCAATCACAAAATATTTGGCGGCACAGAAGAGTGAATGTCTCTATTAACAAAGAAGACACCATCAACAAAGTGTAATATGAATAATCATAAGTATTTGCCGCGCCATTCACAGCTGGAAGATCGCGCAAAATGAATGGAATGGAATGGGAAGGCCGGGGGCGGGGGAAGGATCGGAGTGATTGGGCGGTGCCTGATCAGAATGGTGGCTGGAGGCTATACCAACTTTTGCCCCCAAATTCTCGACCTTTCGTCAAATAGCAATTTTAATGATGTTGTCAAGCTGTGAACAACATTTGGATGAATAAATTCTCTTGGGTTAGGATGCTGACAAAAAGGTTATAATGTTTTTACGTTTCTTACCAGCAGCCCGGTAACGCACTCTAATAGAACCCCCGGGAATTGAAAAACTCCTTGAGGTATTTAAAAAGTGGGGTTTATTTCAATACTCCTCGACAGGAAGTGGGCATTATAGGGTTGGGGGTTCAGATTGAGGGGATCAATCCAAGAAAATATGGTACATTTTTCGAAAAATTATTTTAGTCTTAATCGTTAATCCCCGGCATCTCTGGGACAACAATTCAGCGTTAGGTGGGACATCGTCGTGAGTCTGGGACCGGTTTTACAATCACTGCTAAACTGTAAATACCTTTTTTGCGCTAATTATCATTAGTATTAGTGTTAATCCTAAATATATGATCAAAGGAATGGCATGATCAGATTGTATTTGCTCAATTAGCGAATGAGTTTGATCACCACTCTTCGCGCAACGGCTTACGGTATCGACGCGCAGCGCCAGTGACGGATCAGATCGGAGACGGACAATTAATTTGTGAAATTCGCGCGCGCAATTTTTCATCCAACAATATGCGCTTGATGAATGGATGAATGGAATTATGTGATCAGATTTAATTATGACACAAACACAAATTGTTTCTTGGCGAAATGTCTCATGGACACTTTTCCTTATTTTACATCGCGCCGCGCAATTCCCACCCAAAATTGGGGTTTGATGAGACAATGGAACAAACACACTTCAACACAATGTGCAGCAAGCAAATTTGTGTCCTTTCCTTTTGGGGAGGCGCTTTATGAATGAATGGAAATTGCTGAGTTAGGTACCAATATGACATAATTAGGCGGAGATCGAGGACCAATTTTGTGGAAGAATTTGTTCATAAAAAAATTTCCATCTAACCTCTTGTTTTCCATCACGAAATAATGTCAGAAATAATCCGGGATGGCATTTCGGATCAATGAATTCGGATTATGGCAAATTTTGGAATTAATTAATTCAAAAAACATTTTAATGTTACCTTCAAAGAGCTTTTTAAAATTAGGCAAATTTGATTATAGGAAAACATCTATTTGAATATTTCTGTGGTTCAAAATTACAAAATCTCAAATAAAAAACAAACCAATTAATAATTCAATTTTTTGAAAAATAAAATTAAAATGCTAATCTTGGCTGGGGACTTTATGCCTTGTGGAGACACACACACACACACAACAGTCACACTCATAAGCAAAAGATGGAATTTTTTAAAAGCTATGGAGCAGGGCCATGTGGGCAGCAAAATGTCACCGACTTTTTTTCGGCCCCCGCCACAAAAATGCAAAAAAAAAAAATCACCACTTTACGAGTGTCCATATTAGCAATTCTTTCAACGAGTCCCCGATCAGTAATCAGAAAAATAACTAACGGTCCAAAGGTCAAATAAATTGCTTGTTTTGCAAATAAAAAGGCGTAAAATTGGCTACTTGTCCGAAGGACGACCGTAGTATATAACTTGCTTCAAATTTAACTGAATTTTGGTCTATCGATATAGAGCAAAAACGAATGCTTTCGAAGAGCAGTAAATTATAGTTACCTTCAAGAAAAAGCTAACCGATTGGGCAAAATGTAAAAAAATGGTAAAAAAAAACGAAAAATCTAAAAAAAAGGCCAAATCTGTGCCTTTTTGTATATCACAAATAAACCCTATCCCTCTCTTAAAAATTTGGAGCCCCAAATGCTTTACTGACCGCAGAAGGCGACTTTTATGCATGAAAAGACATTGGCTGACCTTCGACATTTTCATTATAAGCGATCATAAGGAATGTTAAAAATCATTATTTAAAAAAACTGAAATATTCTGCTCAAATTAAATTGTTAAACGCTTGTCCATTTTTCAAAACATTGAAAATAGATTCCTCTCGACTTTGTTTCCAAATTCCCACGAAAAAAGGTCAATGCCAAACTTGACAATAATATTTAGAGAGCGACCCGGGCCCAAATAAATAAATTAATGCTAATGGCGCTTTTGGTGGGTTTGGCGCGCTGATGCGACGGAATTAATTATTTAATACAATAATATTTGCAGATCGTCACCTGCTGCTAGCTGCTGCTGCTGGACTTGCTTTGTACAAATAAATGTTTATTTGTACAACTGCTGGTGCCATGCGCTGCGCGAGACATAAATTATTAATTTAATCGGCGGAATTTTTGATAAAAATTAAATTCGAATTTTTGATTGGACAAGGACAACTTTTATTTGCCTGCCGGTACCAGTGTCAATTGATGGATAACGGTAGCTAACGGTTCTGTAGTGATCCCGGTTCGATACCGGTACCGGTACCGACACCGATTTTTCAAGACCGGGTGGGAACAGGTTATTATGAAAAGTAACAACCGAGACTGCTCTGCCCTAATCGAATTGTCCGAGTGCCGAAAGCTGAGTAACTTTTTTCACACTAATCTAAAATAGCCTACTTCCGGCTCTTTATTGGACATGGCTTTTCGGAGATACGTTCAATCAGTTAGCATCTGATTAAGCGAAGAAATGCTCAAGTTATTAATTTACAATTTAAAATAGAGATATTTTTTAGGTCTAACAGAAAAATGCATTTTAAATTTTTAGCATTTTTATGCTAACTGCAATCATGTGGTGGACAATAACAGACAAAAAATAGAAACAGAACAAGAAAATGATAATCAATTGAATTGATAACTGGTAAGATGGTATCCGAAGAAATAGTATGGTAAATTGAAGAAGAAAAGAAACGAGCGCAATGAAAATAGTTCATCGTTTGATTCCATTTGCCACCATTTTCGAGAGTCTTGCCACCGTTTTCGGGAGTCTTGCTACCATTTGGACACCATTTTGGGAGTCTTACACCATTTACCACACTCGGAACTCTTACTACCATTGGCCATTTTTTTTGAATTTTTTTCACAAATCAGTGGGTCAACAATTTTAATTTTTTCTCTAAAGACCACTGTCATTTGTTACATTTTTCTATTTTACGCCACCATTTTTAGCTTCAGTATTTCAAATGCGTTCTTTTGACATTTGTGAATTCGATCAACAATTAGTCGTTTGTAACATATGAAGCTGTGATCAAATTTGCCTTAAATTGTCATTTGTTAATCATCGTCCATTAAATTTGACATTTTAAATATGTTAGGTATGTGAATGAATAATAAAACATGGCAATTGTGGTGAACAATAAAATGACTAATTTTATGTCGCACGCTTTTACATAAAATAAAATGCAAAGAAATTTCTTTTAAATCATCGCTTCATTCCCAAAGACACTGACAATTGTTTCTTGTTATTTAAGCATTTAAATAATTTACAAATAAAAATATTGTATTTTTTTAATTATTAGCTGTAGGACGAGCCGACTTAGCTAAGGATTTTTCATAAAAATAATCTGGAAAGACCAACGCCCTTCGGATCGGGATCGTCCGGGATAGTATGTCCCGGATCGCAACCGGGTGACTGGACTTCAGGGTCGGGGATTGGGATGTAGGGACAGGGATTCGGTATGTGGAGAACTGAGAAGTCGCGGACCGCGAGACCCTGACGGGGACCGGGACTTTGGGCGTCGTGTTGATCATGGATTGGAACGTCGGGGTTGGGGATTTTACCGCCGGTATCTGGATGTCGGAATCGGTACATCGATGATCAGAGTATGGATTAACTGGAGAATAATGCCAGAGTAGGGGAACCCACTTCATTGTTTGTGCATTTTAGACCAATATGATTGTAACAATCTCATTGCCTCTTTTTATGGTCTCAACATCACTGATAATTGGAAGTGCATTTGGCGGGTCAGTTTGCGTCGCATTTTTGGACAAATTTTATTTACAAATTTCGAACAGATATCTGCCGCCTCCAAATTACGGCATTCTTGAAGCGCCTCCGTTTCCACGATTTCAGCATCCTGCGCCTCCTCATCGACTACTGCCTCCACCGCCTCCACCGCCGCCGCCGCCTCCGCCTCCGCCTCCGCCTCCGCCTCCGCCTCCGCCTCCGCCTCCGCCTCCGCCTCCGCCTCCGCCTCCGCCTCCGCCTCCGCCTCCGCCTCCGCC
>JAKKIK010000612.1:0-26608 GCA_024500135.1 Heterodera carotae | reverse complement strand
TTCCTCTAATAGTACCCCCCGGGGTATTATTAAAAAATTCCGGAAAAGTCCGGAATTTTTCGAAAAAAGTCCGGAATCCGGTTTCATCCCTGATATGCACTCATTAAAATCGTTAACCCGAAGAACTTTATTTTACGGCATAATCATTGCATAGCGTTTTTTTCGCGGCATATTTTTCACTTTTTTTCGACTCGGGCCCACAATTATTTTATATTATTACCCGGACAAATGTGATGTCACAGTGCGGCATTGTATTGGAATATTTGTAGAACATATCTCTTCCATTGATCGTTATGACATAATCGATTTTGCGAATTTCGATTTTAAATTCAATGCCACCCTTGTGCAACAATTGTTCCTGTTCCGCTTCTTCAGGGTGCCATCGTCCATGCTATTTATAGGGGGAGGGTACAAAACAAATGGGGGAGCAGAGGGACAACTCGCCGATGCCGACTCGCCGACGGCCTAAGTTTTTATTGAATAACTTTTTTTGTTAGTCGACCAATTTGTGCAAACTTGGTCTCATTCGAAAGCTCCTTACATTTAGAAGCTTTCTTTAAGCAGAAGGTAAGCGATTAACAAAAAGTTATAAAATAAAATAATAAAAAATGACTTTTTTACAATTAAAAAAATGTAACTTTTTTGAGAATGCGTCAACCGCTTGGCTTCTGCTTATAGACAGCTTCTAAACATGTAGAGCTTTCGAATGATACCAACAACATAAAAATTGGAGCACTAACAAAAAAGTTATTGCCCAAAAACATGGGCCGTCGGCGAGTCGGCGTCGGCGAGTTGTCATGTACACCAACAAATGCAGGGGATGGGTGCCAAAGGACATGGAAAATGCGCGGATATCAGTGTATTGTCCGGATACAGACGGAAAAGATTGTGTTTTAAATATGTCATATCCGCGCCAACGGGGATCCGCGGATTCTACAGGTTTTTGAGAAATCGGACGGATACAGAAGATAGACAGAGGTGGGTAAGAATTCCACTGGTATTTCCGGATACCACAAGGGCGTATCCAGAACTCGGGTTTCGGGGGGGGGGGGCTGAAACTGAAAAGTCAATCTTTAGGGGTGTACTTTCCAGTTTTTTTCCAGGTGATATTTAGGGGTGTATTTTTCGGTTTTATTGTATTTTTGTTTTTATGCCAAATTTTTTTTCCCCCATTAAAATTTTTTCTTTCCCATTTCGAGGGGGGGCTGAAGCCCCCTCAGCCCCCCCCCCCCCCTCGGATACGCCCTTGCCTAACCATCGCACTTTAATTTGCGGATGCTTAACGCTTAGTGCGAAACTAGATATTGAATGATACCGATAATTTGCTGTTAAACAGTACTGATACTGATAATGGGGACTAATTGTCGGTGCCGATGATCGACTGGTCGGAATGGAAATTAATGTTATTGGTAGATGAAGCAATCGATACTGTGATTAATTATCGGTATCTATATTGATCAGTTCGGGTTTATAAAAAACTTATGCTTACATGATAAACGCTCAGCGAAACATTTTCCGTCCCATCAAATTGGATAACGAAAGCAGTGTGATTATCTAAAAAATTAAAAATATATGCGAAATTTTTAATATTAATTAACGCATTGTAATTATTTGCGGCTACTGGTCCAAACACCAAATGGTCCGAATGTCGGAAAAGATATCCTCAAGCAAAAACGAATTAACTGGATTTACTGTCAAAATTTATGGCCAAATAAATCCAAAACACAAAAATGGCCATTTTTGACCCTTTTTTTTGTCAATTTTTTTCGACATTCGAGGCCCATTCGGCGATCGGATTCCTTGCCATATTTGTGTGTAATAATATGCCTTATCATTATTCCATACATGCTTCGCTGAATTGTTCGACATTTGAAAAAATGACTTTGAAATGGCCAACAGATGCATTAAACATTTGAACACGAAAAATAAAATATGACTCTATCCAAAATTGTTCGAAAGTGCCGTTGAATGGAAGAAGCATTTCGGGCGCTGGACGCTGAAAATTGGCAAAAAAATTTAAAATTTAATTTTTAATTTAAATCATTTAAATTTGTGACATTTACCGGAAATTGATTTTTTCTTGTTGGTTTCACAATTATATCTTCATGAAGCTGCATTTTTCCAAGCACCTGAAAAATAGGACTCAATGACCAAAGTGTACAATTACGGTACTTTCAAGCGTATAATCAAAAAAAAAACATTCAGAGAGAGGGTGGGATTTCATTTTTTTAAATTTAATTTCAGCAGAGGGAGGGTGGATTTAAGGTTTCTTAACGAAAACTAGGCCAAAATCGAGGAAATGTAAGCGAAAATTACCAATAATATTCAGTAACATGGAAAGGATTCGAACCGGAGCCCTAGTGTAGGAAAGGATTCGAACCGGAGCCCTAGTGTACCCTTATGGCATTAAAGTTCGGATCCGGGATTTCGAAATTTGGCAAAATAAATGGCATATTCATGATCACTGATCAGCGCCCTAAATTACGCCAGAAATGACCTTTTAATTCAAAGTTTCAGGAGGAGTCGCAAAAGGGAACTGCTGTACCAATTTTGTCCCCGGGTACACTAATATAGGAAGGAATTATACGACAATGTGTCTCTATCCCCTAAATCCATTGTTAGCATTCGAAAAGTTAATTACTGCACTTTGATCAATGTTATGTCCGCCCATGGCAATTCGTTCCACCAATCCTCGGGCTCAATCCGTTCGCTCAACTGCGTGCCGTCCAGCTTGACTTGATAAGCATGCTTATGAAGCATAATTTCCAATTCCACTCGTTCACTTCCCCTGGGCAAGCGCATGCCTTTGGTGCTGTTCTTCCTTTTCTGGATAAATAATTTTTTTTTGCATTGCAAGATGTTTGGATTTGTGATAAAGCTTTAGCAATGTTTCTCTGGGCCTGCGTTGGGTCCGGAATTCTGAACACTTCAAAAATTTCGGAGCTGAATGGAATTTTTTAATGATAATGCCCCCCGGATCGTAAAACTGCCCATATCCGTATTCGATCAATCCACGGATATCAGCGGTTTATCCGTGACCAGGCCTGATTTGGGTTTATATTATGTTACCTCAGACAAAAATATTTGCAAATCCTCGTCGGTACCAATTGTAATAAGTACTGCCATTTGGCCCGAAGGATCTGAACAACATTAGCAAAATCACAGTTATAACAAGAGTGAGAGAAAGATTTAATTTGCTAAAAGCTTCCAAAAAACTTACTAATAAATTATTCGCCATAAACCCAAAATTTTGCTTAAAATTAGAAAATATGCCAAAATTTAGCTAAAACATGAAAATTTTCGCGATTAAATCAACGTTTTATTAATTTCCTCCCAAAATAATTGCTAAAAATTTTTTTTTCAACATTTGTTAAAAAGTGGTTTCAAATTAAAAAATTCTTTGGTAAAAACACAAAAAATATTATAAATCCACTCTCAATTTATTACAAATAATAATTAATATCCGCACAAAAACAAAAAATCTTTACCATGTTTGGTAGACAAAAGTTCCAGTCGTATGCTGTCATTGGCTGGACAAGTAAGGGATGTGCGATTATGCGTTTTATGCATTCTTTTTTGGCCAAAAAATTGAAGGGGGGTCTTCAAATGGAGGGGTCTTTTATTTTTCAACCCTGCTCTGGGGGCTCTTTAATTGGAGTAAGGTCTTAATTGGGGGGAGGGTCTTCAAATGGAGGGGGTCTTTTATTTTTCAACCCTGTTCTAGGGGGCTCTTAAATTGTAGGAAGATCTTCGAATGGAAGGGGTCGTCTATTTTTCAGGGATCTTCAAGGAGGGGGGTTTCTCTGAATTTTTTCTGTTTAAAAATTTCTTTGATTCGAATTTTCAAAAATTAAATAATTATTCTGTCAAAACCCATTTATGCATAATTTTTGGCCAAAATTATGCGTTAAGTTTTAAAGGTGCAAAAAATATTTTGAAATTTTGATGTACGCACATCCCTGGCCTGGATCAGTCAACGCTTTGATGAAGATTGACTGATTTTCGTTGGTCAATTTGATCGGAAAAGTTCGATTGGTTAATAATGGCGGACAAGACACTGATCCATTTAGTATTTGCTTTACAACGGGTTTTTCAACAATTTGCATTTGACCTTCCATCTTGACAAAAAAAAAAATTGAAAATTATAGAGTTATGGCCAAAAAACGAAGATTCATTCTATCTTACCGTAATTTCTAAATTAAATCCCCCCTCCCCCCTTTGAGAGAGGTTGAAAAATAGAGCCCCAGGGACTTTATTTAACAGGCCAGTAACCAGGAGGGATGGGTGGAATCCCCCGCCCCCCTTCCCCCACCCGAAATAGAAAATTTGCTTTTTTTCCCCAGCAAAGGGGAGAAAATTTTCCCAATTCCCCCGCCCCCCTCGAAACCAAAAATTCGAGAAAATTTGTCAATTCCCCCCCCCCGAAATTTTTTTCAGGTTAGGGGCTTGAATTATGGATATGTTGCACCCGATATTGAAAATCACCCGATTCTGAATCGGGTACCCGATATTGAACAAAAACGTCGCGGGTACCCGATTTTGAATCGGTACCCGATTTTGAACGAACATTGGTGAGTTCTGACAAACATTGCCAAACATGGGGTTAAAAAGGTCTGAATACCGGAATCATTTTCGGGAAATGTTCGTTACTGAATTTCGAACAAGTCTGTAAAAATTCCGGTTCAATGTTTTTATCCGAACATGTTAAAAACATTCAACGAACTTTTTCCAAATTTGATAGCTGCTTAAATGTTTGTTCGATGTTTCGAACATGTTCATATGAACATAGAAACCTAAAAATTTACAGACTTGTTCGAAATACTGTGTAGAACCCCGATTCTGAATCGGGTGATTTTCAATATCGGGTGCAACAGATATACATTTAGGCAATATGTGGTCATCTCTGATTGTACCTTGATTTGTTTGATGTCCTTCCACGTCATTTCGTCCCACCATTCCTTTGGCAATGGCAATGTGCCCAACTGAGTGCCTTTCATTCTGATCGTACAGCAATGCTTCATCAGCACAAGTTCCATGCTCAATTTGTAACTTCCATTGGCCAGGCGTGTGCCATTGCTGACCATCGATTGCCACTTAATCATTTTATCGGGTTATATTATTTTGTTTGTTAATTATTGTAATAGGAATGCCAAAAAGAAAAATGATATATATAAACGCCAAAATAATGATTGAAAATCGCCTAGAAACCTTCAAGCCAAGCTAAAATTATTTTTGTTTGCAAGTTATTACCCATGGCAAAGTCACTTCAAAATCATTTCGAGTGCCAATATTAAAACTGGCTGCAGCCAGGCCGGAAGCATCTGAATTAATTTAAAAAACCATCCATTAATATTTATAAGAGAAAAACAATTAATTGACAAAAAAAAATCCCAATACTTTAGTTTCTTGGTAGAGGATCAATTTTACAAAATCTCACTAGTGTAATTAAAGTAATGACCGATTAATTGGTCGCCCAAAGCAACCAATGAAGGAGCAATTAATTGACCAATATATTGATTAGTCCTGGTTTCCGATCTCTTTAATCTTTACCCCCTTTGTACTCAAAAGTTCCATCAAAAAGATTAATATTTACCGCTCAATAATTCCACCAAAATGTTTTCAACATTTTGATCGGTCACTGCTTTGATTGCGATGATCTGCTCCTCGTTGGTAAAAGTGATCGGGAAAGTTTGGTTGGTCATAAGTGGCGGACACGGCATTGGCACTTTTATTTGCTCCATAACGGGATCTTGAAGAAGCTGCATTTGTCCGTGTACCTTAAAAGAAAATTGTTTGACCAATGCCATCGAAACGGCTTATTTCGATATAAATTTCCTAAGATAAAGACCACAGAGGCTCTTTTTTTCTACCCCCTCAAAGTATGGTTTTTTTAGGGGAGCATACTTGGGGGGATTGAGGGTTCTAATTTCAACCCCGATGGCTTTTTTTTAGGGGAGCATACTTGGGGGGATTGAGGGTTCTAATTTCAACCCCGATGGCTTTTTTTAGGGGAGCATACTTCGGGGGGGGGGAGGGATTAAGGTTCTAATTTCAACCCCGCTGGCTTTGTTTTAGGAGGTGGGAGAGAGGATATACTTCAGGAAGGCTTTATATTCCAACCTCTCTCGGGGAGGGGGGTATTTCAGAGGGGGGGGGGGGGGCTCTAGTTCAGGAATCTTTATATTCCAAATTCTCTAAAAAGGGTTTTATTTCAAGGGGTGATACTAATTTAATTTTTTAAAATTTTTGCGATTTTAAAAGGCTTTATTTCCGGGGGGGGCTTTAAATTAGAAATTACGGTATAAAAAATTTAATTTTAGATGAATAAGGTCACCTTGACCAATGTGATGTCCTTCAACGGCATTTCGTTTAACCATTCCGTTGGCAAAATCATTTCGCCAAATTTTTTGCCGTTTAGGCTAACCAAACAACAGTACTTGTAGAGCACAATGGCCAAATCCAATTTATAATTTCCACTTTGCAAGCGCGCGCTGTTGTTGCTGAACTTCGATGGCAACTTAATTATTGTTATTGTATTGAAAATTTACGCGAAATTTTTATTCTAAAAAAATAATGGCAAATTTTACCCCAGGCCAAAGCACTTCAAAATCGTTGTCAGTGCCAAGCGTAAAACTCATTAACGCTTCGCCAGGTTCAGCTAAATCATCAAATTTGAAAAAAAAAATCATTAAAAATTCGTCGCAAATTAATCTTTACCCTTTTTGGTACTCAAAAGTTCCACCGATATGTGCTTAATGTTCGGGTCGGTCAACGCTTTGATATGCATTGTCTGCTTTTGGTTGGCGAATTCGATCGGAAACGTTTTGTCGGTTAATAGTGCCGGACATGACACTGACACATTTATTTGCTCCATGAAGGGATTTTCCAGAATTTGCATTTGTCCTTGTACCTTTAAAATTTTTTACGAAATTTTACGACAAATGGCTTTTTATCAGGGTCGCACGAAATTTGGCTAATATCCGCTTTTCGCATGAGACTATTTGTAATACTGTAAGTATTCTGACCGGTTGATGGGCGATTAAAATGCCGTAGAGTATAAAACACTTTAAGTGAGGGACGGATCTAACGGTCCTGAATTAGCTCAGTGGAAGAGAGCTATCCACGGACAGTTGAGGTCGTGGGTTCAATTTCCACACAAGTGTTTAATATTTTGCCCATTTACTATTACAGTACCTTGATCATGGTGATGTCTTTCATCGACGGCATTTTGTTCAACCATTCCGTTGGCAAAATCATTTCGCCCAGCTGATTGTCATTCAGACTGATCATGCAGCAGTACTTGTACAACACAATGTCCAAGTGCATTCTGTTACCTCCTTTGGCCATGCGCGCGCTGCTGTTGAATTCCGAATTGAGCTAAAAAAAATTATGGATTAAATCAATAATGTTTTTTTCCTAATTATAGAACGGTCAATACAATCATTGATCAATAATACCAATCAGTTGGATCAATTAACTAAGTGATAGGTGAAAAGTGACTAAAGATCAATAATTTTGAATTAAAAAATTGATCAATTTGTGATCCGTTCGTGTCCGATAGCTAATTCGTTAGTCAAAATTTATATAGACAGACATCCTAATCAGAGACCGGTCAATACAGTAATTCATTAATAATACCAATTAATTGGATCAATTAACTGATCGGTGAAAACCGACTAAGGATCAATATTTTATGAATCAAAAATTGACCAATTAATTGATTTTTTCTGATTTACCCATAGCAGAGACCGGTCAAGTATAAAAACTGAAGAATAACAAATTAATTGATCAATTAACTAATTGATCTTTCTGATTGACCCGTTTGCCCGATCTCTAACCCGAATACATTGAATGTTCTTTTATATAATTTTTTTTTATATTTGTAAACGACAACAAATTACCCCAGGCCAATACACTTTAAAATCGCTGTCTGTGCCAATTGTGAAGCCCATTATTGATTTGCCGACAGAAACTTAAATCATTGACTTAAAATACTCCAACCATTTTTTGAATTCAATTGTCTGACCATATTCGGTGCTCAAAATTTCCACGGTTATGCTTTTAATGTTCGCATCGGTCAACGCTTTGACAGTGATTGTCTGCTCATCACTTGTCAATTTGATGGGGAAAGTGTTGTTGGTTAATAGGGGCGGGCATGGCAATGGTTCTTTGATCGGCCTCACAATGGGATCCTCAAAAAGCATCACTTGTCCGTGCAACTAAACAAAAATTAAACAATTTAAATATCGAAATTCTCACGCAAAAAATAGAATCATAGATTAACAAAAGAAAACGACAAATCGAATATTTCAAGTTTTTTTTTCAAAACTACTATTTAAATAAGCTTGAATTTTTCATTGGAATTACAAAAATGATTAAAATAAGACTTTTTAAAATTTATACGATTTCGTCAGTCAAAATCTAAATTTATCTTAAAAATTAGACCAAATGGTATTTAAATAAAAACAATTTTATGGGCCGGCAGGGGTCGGGGGAGGGATGGGGGTGATACAGTGTCGATAGACGCCGCAGGAAATTTTTTTTCAAAAATAGTGAACTTCTTTGGACTCATAAAATTTGATTGGACTCATAAAGTGCAATAAAGCCGAAATTAGACTAGGGTTCAACGAGACCAAAAGTTTTTTTTTAAATCTAATATTTGACCTTGATTTGTGTAATGTCATTCCACGACATTTTGTCCCACCATTTCCCTTCCAAATTGCTTGAGCCCAACTGAGTGTCGTTCAGCAGAATCACACAGCAATGCTTGTGGAGCACAATGTCCATTTTCAATGTGTAACTTCCACTTGGCAAGCGCGTGCCTTTGCTGGAGATCGCAATATGCTTAAATTGATTTAATTTTAATATTTTTACATTTAAATTTGTTTGAAAATGCCAAATTTCGTACCCCCGGCAACGACACGTCCAAACCGTTGTCTGAGCCAATTCTTAAACTCATTACCGTTTTGCCTGTAGAGTCAGAACAAAATTAGCATTAGGTATTCACAGTTAATAAACCATTATTAACGGATTTTTAGTTGAAAAGTTGAAACACATTTTAAGTGATAATAAAATCAGTTATTTATCAATAAATTTGTGTAAAAGTGCTACTAGTTTCAGGGTTGTTCTCGGTTACGCAAACCCCGGCTTTTTTGGTGTACGGGAATTTGAACCGAGATTTTTCAAAGACATCGAATTAATTTCGAAATCTACCCCTATTTTTTGATTTTTAAAAATTTTATCGGATATATAAATTTTTTGTAGATTATGAAAATATGAATAAACTCATAATTTGTTCTGCTCTCCGGTTCTGTAATTTTTACGACATAAAAGCCCGCCGAATTTTTACCTGTTTTATTCGACACAAGTTCCACTTCAATGTCTTTAAAGTTGGGGTCGGTCAATGCTTTGATGGTGATTTTCTGCTCCTCATTGGTAAAATTGGCACTGAAATTTCGATTGGTTGATAGTGTCGGACATGACTTTGACCCGCCGACGGTCGGCGTTTTGGGAGTGATCGGATCATTAGAATCAGTTGGTTGGATGAACTAAAATTGAAATTTAATTAATTATTTGTTGGTTTAATAATTAAATTTGAATACCCAAGCCTGCATGGCGCATAAACAGCCACGGTTGATGTACAGCTTCATCTGCTGTTGGCCCATCATCGGCAGCATGTCCATGCCAATAAGCCAAAGTCCGGCATGTTCTCCCAAAAAGGCACCATTTTGGACATTTTTGATGGATTCATTTCGCATGGCACTATCTTCGGGAAACAATGGCTTTTCTGTAAATTGAAAAATGTTACTTAATTGATTAAAAAATGTCCAAAAAACCATCACACCATTTTCCGCCGAAGTAATCCAAGTGAATGGAATGCCATTTTGAATTCCACCAAAATTCATGGTAAATTGGCGTCGATTGTCTCCCAAATTGTAACTAAAATAATAGTAATTGACTGGTATTTTGTTCGCCATAATGGATTTGATTAATCGGATAAATATTACTCTATTTTCCATAATAAAGCTCCCTCTTTTAAGCGCCCCCCCCTCTAATAAAACCGTCTTTTGAAAGGGGTTGTAATATGAAGCCCCCCTTGTAGAGTCCCCCCCCCCCCGCAAATAAAGACCCCCCCCATCTTTTGAGGTGGATTGAACAATATCGCCCGGGGGCTCTAATATAGGAATACGTATATATTTTAATTCCATACGAGCGAGAAGTAATTGTCGCCTCCAGAATTGTGTCTCGAGAAGACTGAATTTCGTGTCCTTTTGTTGTCGGCTTTGTGTACAGCTTAAAGCCATGCCAACGACAGTCAGAAATGCTGTAGTTTGAAAACATTTCGGCGCATTCGTTTGCAACCGAATTGTCCTGATGTAAAAAGCATTAATGATTAGTATCAGTATTTCTGTAATGTGCAATTCTTTCCAAAAAAAGACCCCCTAAAATAGAGCCCCCCTTTACGTGTAGGAAAATTAAGATACTAAGTTATTGTGTGCATATGTTGCACCCGATATTGAAAATCACCCGAATTGAACGAACATTGACCCATTTTGACGAACATTGTAAAGCGTCTAAACTTCAAAACAAAGTTCGGGATAATGTTCAATGTCGAATGTCGAAAAGTCTTTAAATTTCGGGTTTCAGTGTTGTCTGTAACGTGTCTGAAACATCGAATCAGCATTTCGGCTATTTTTAAAATATCGAAAATGTTTGTTTAAAGTTTATACGTGTTTGGATGAACATTTAAATATAAAAGTTTATAGACTTTTCGAATTACGATGTCGAATCGTATCCCGTACTCAGTTTTGGTGTCCGTATGCTTTTTACCCCATGTTTGGCAATGTTCGTCAAAAATTGACTTCAATGTCGGGTGATTTTCAATATCGGGTTATTACGTACATTATTGGGTTCACCAAATGTGAAGGTTCTTTTAAATTTAAAGTTGAAAGATCCCGAATTGCGTTGAAGCAAAGCATGCTGATAGCAGATTAAAAGTCTGAAACGAAAAATTAAAATTTTCTTTCATTTGAAAATTTTGGCAAAGTTTTTAGACCCTTCGTCACAGTTTCCGCCCTCTTTCGGCAGACGAAATTCAATTCCATGGTTCTTTGCCGTAGCTTTTGCATTTGCCAAGCATTGTTCCGGTGCGCGGAATGTGATGCATTTCACACCATTATGACCATCAGTCAGATGAAACCTTTAAATTAGGGTTGTACGCAGGGTTGCCATATTGTTCTTATTTCTAAGAAATGTTCTGATTTCAGTGCTTTGTTCTTATTTTTGGAATTTCAAAGGAAAACTCCGATTTTGAATGGTAATTTTTGAAAATAAATATTTTTTAAAGCGATTTAATACGCAAAGTCTTAACAAGATTCACTAAAATATCTAAAAAAATTTCCCGGCTATGCACCGCCGGATCAATTCCTCTTAACGATTTTTTGATTTTTGGTCTTATTTTGTGTTTTATTTTTGTGAGCCTAAAAGAAAATTCCAATTTTTGGCCTCCAAAATCTCTCAATTTTTGCCTTCAAAAATGAAAATAAGACGTAAAAAAAGACAAATTCTGTTAACAAATTTATCTAATTTTTGCAAAATTTTTCCCGGCGGCGCCTATCGGCACCGCCTCCCCCTCCGCCCTAAGAAATTTTGATTTTTTGTTTTTCAAGTCCGAAAAATTGCTCAAAAGATTATGTGTAATGAAAAATATGGTATTTGATAGTCATTTACTTGAATAAATTGATTTACCAGTGCTGCGCAACCATTTTAAAAAAATGTTCTTATTTTTGACCCCAAAATCTTATTTTTGGGACTAGATGTTCTTATTTAGAAAATTTTCAGATGGCATCCCTGGTTGTACGGAACCGGGACTTTTAACAAAAACCGGGACCGGGACTTTTCAGGTTGAAAACCCGGTACTTTTTGCCTGGGAAAACCGGTAAAAAACCGGCACTAGGTACTCATTTGTACGTTTTTTTTCGGTACCAGTCCCGGTCCCGTACAACCCTACTTTAAATTAAAAAAAACAACCAAATTTCATTAAAAAATATTTACGGTTTGGTCGGGGACAATTGGCCGCTGGCGAAAAAGAAAAGCGCTTCAAAAATGACACAAATTATAATTCTTATGCGCATTTTGCGTTCTAAAAAATTGTGGAATTATTAAGAAACTAATTTATTTGATTTCACAAAAGAGAAAAATGAATTTCTGATGCTGGCTGATTGAATGAAAACATTCATTGGCTAACACATTTTACATTTTGCCGGAATTTTTTTATTTTTGTCATTGAATGAGAAAGTGGACAGCCTCTGGCGGCCCCCTATGTGGGTGAATCACAACTAAAAAGAATGAAAATAAAAAATCTAATTTAAATAAATAAGTGAATTTTTTATAAAATAAACAGGATAATTAACAACTCTTTTTATAGACAATAAAAAATATATTTTTTAGTGAATGCCGAATGGAAATGCTTAATAATAGAAAAATAAAGGCTAAAAAATTAACCATAACAGCTTATTTTTTCCAAAATATCTATTTTTTTTATTCGTTTCGATTGTCTCAATTACAAATAAAATACATTTTCATTGATGCCAGACTTCTGGTTCCATGTTTTTATCCTCATGCCGGCTCCTATGACAATGTCAATCAGCTTGCAAAGCCAAGGATTGTTTTACCGAGGACTTTTTCGAGTTTTGTTTGCACCGGCTTGGGAAACTTTTTGCAACTCTTCGGGCAATAAAGGGCTATAACTTTTTTATTATTTATCCGATATCAATTTGGTAACATCAGAAAGCTATATTTGTTTAGAAACAATGCTTAGGCAGACTCTAAGCAATAAATCCACTCCGAAAAAAGTTATGAAAAAAACAATAATTTTTTCGCAATTCTGATGATAACAGGTTCATAAGAATTTGTTGATAAAGTTATAGCCATTTATTGTCCGAAAAGTTGCAAAAGGTGGCGGATTTACGAATCGACCCAGCACGTTGGCAAGCATCGAACAAAAATTGCTCCTTAAGTTCGGTGAGAATGTCCAAAAACTCGGCCAAAGTCAATCCCGGGACTCTAATTTGATAATGAATTTGGAAGCAAGTCACTTTTTTAAAGATAAATCAAAAAATTAAATGTTTGGCTTTAATTCTGTAAATGCTTGGCATCCATTGCCCGGGGTTGGTTGGGGGGGGGGGGGGGGGGGGGGGGGAGAAAATAAGGGGTCACGTACCCCCCCCCCCCCCCTCTCCTCAAGACCAAAATTCTTTAACAAAAAGGGCACCCTAAAATATATTTTTGTGATTTGTTAGCCAGGTAACCCCATACCAAATGAGCTACTTGCCGGGCTATGGTTAGCGTTTTAAATTGACTCAAAAAAGAGTTAAAGACAAAAAAAGTCACAAAAATTAGCCTTTTATGAATTTTGACCATCATTCTTTAGTTGCTTGTCCTATAAGTTAGCTTCCACTTTAAGCTTGTTTCACAGCTTGGTAAGAAATATTGGATTTTTCGAAAAATTTTTCATCAACAAAATTAAAAATGGTAGCCGAACAGTAAAGTTTTCTCCATTACTCTCAAACAGTTAGTGTCGGAGACAATCTGTGTGTTGGGGTTAGAACATATGAATATTGTCGACACCGGGTTCGAACCCCGAACAAGACAAATATTTTGTTTTTTGCGTGCCCCACCCCATTCATTGAATTTCAATTGAACAAGCTAATAAAAATGTTTTGTAACTTTTTGGTCTGATCGCTTAGCTTTTTGTTTACTGAAAAAGCGTTTAAAGATTCTAGTGTCTCTCGATCGATTTTTGAAAATATCAATAATATGCTTAGATTTTGAGAATTCGGTCAAAAGTCGTTTCACCATTTTATTTAAACCAAATGCTATTTAATTGTTGTACTAATTTGCGGACACATCAAAAAACAATCAATTTATTCACTTTGAATTTGCAGCCATCCCTCATTCTCGGTCACACCTTATTGGAACTGAAAGAATAGATTAATATTATAAAAATAATATTTGTGAAAATAAAACATATATTAATATATAGGGCTGCCAATTTTATGTAAATACATATTTTTTTCCTGGGTTCTACGTAGTCTAAATAGTAGGAAAAACATCTTCTTTTTTGCATTTGCTTATAAAAGTTGGGACTTTTATTTACATATTTTTATACATACTTTGGGGTTTTTGGTACATATTTTCAGGTTTTTGGGAAAATTGGTTGACACAATAAAATTGAAAATGCACCCCTAAAAATCAGGTTTTCAATTTCTAAAAAATGTACCCCTAAAAATCGAATTTTTCTTACTAAAACTTGAAAAAAATTTTTCTAAAAAATCAATTTTTTGCCTGTATTAAAATTCAAAAAATTATTATTTTTTATTAAATTCAGTGTATTTTTTTGATTTTTTGATTGTTTTAAAATTAAAAAACTGCAATATAGGAAAAAAAATTTTATTACCTTAATTTTCGAACTTTTTTTTACATATTTATATTTATGTACATATTTGGTCTTTTTTAATACATATTTTTGGCAGCCCTATTAATATATATTAACATATGTATATTTAAAAAACAAAATTACCCAGTTCATCCCCTATTTATAATATGGGCATTTGCGACCACAGCTAGCCTAGAAAAAGAAAAATAACAAACAATTTTTAATCATAAAAATTACCTAAATGTTATTGTATTGTACTTTTTGATTAAAATTGTACTGAATTGAATGATTGACCCGATTTTACCTGCTTGACATTGACATGTTTACTCGGGTTGTTGTCCACACCGATTTTGAGCCAATACGGCGCTTGGTGTGCCTTACAGGTGCAAACCAAAGTTGTGGTCACTTTATTATATGGAAAAGTGCTGGCCGAAATTTGTGCGGATGGGTCTTTGTTGAACTGAATAAATACATAAAATTGCATCATTCATTTATTTACCATGCATAACAAATTCTAGCATTTTTGCCCGCTTTGGTCTCAATTATTGTTAATTTTTTTATAATTTTATTTTATCATTTTGGGTCGGGTTTTTACTTAAGTTCACCACTAAAAATTGGTTTTTTTTTTTGCCAAATAAAAAACAACATTTTTTCATTTATAACGAAATCATGACCAATTTTTTACTCTTTGTAAAAGCACATTCTGTAATCATAAAAATTAAAAAAAACTGCTCACTATTATTGCAGATCTCAAAACAGTTTCATAATTCTTTTTTTTTTTGAATATTTTGTTTAAATTTAATTTTTAGTAAGCGATCAAAAATCAGCTTTTTCTTACCCAAAATTTAAAAAAGGCGGGCACGGATATAAACTTTACGGAAATGTCCGGACCCGGGTTGTAAACCGTGTTCAAAAAGCCACCTCAATGTAAAGAAGTTTGCAATTGTATGGTGCTGCACATGTAACATTCACATATTCACATTTGCCATTCGGTGATAGGTACGGGCTTTTGTACGGGTCTTGCAATTGACTACCGTTGCAGTCCCTTCCCGAATTATTGCAATCAATCGGCTCACAGCCAGTGCAACATGGAGGAGGATAAACAACTGCTGGCGGAGTTGTTGGCGGCGTGGTCTTTGTTGTTGGGTTTGTGGGATAAACAGGTGTCGGTGTCGTTGGAGTGGTCTCAGTTGGTGTGGACTCAGTTGGAGTGGTCTCAGTTGGTGTGGACTCAGTTGGAGTGGTCTCAGTTGGAGTGGACTCAGTTGGAGGGGTCTCAGTTGGTGTGGACTCAGTTGGAGTGGTCTTAGTTGGTGTGGACTCAGTTGGTGTGGACTCAGTTGGTGTGGACTCAGTTGGTGTGGACTCAGTTGGAGTGGTCTCAGTTGGTGTGGACTCAGTTGGAGTGGTCTTAGTTGGTGTGGACTCAGTTGGAGTTGTTGGTGTTTGAGGATATTCAATTGGAGTAGTTGCGATCGTTTCTATTAAGGTGGTTTCAGTTGGCGTAGTCCCAGCATGAGCAGGTGTCGTACATTCTTTGCAACCACATTGGCATGTCGGCGGGGGATACACTGTTATTAAAACATACAACACACCGTAATTCCTAAAACAGAGGCCCGGGGCTCTATTTTTCAACCCTCCTCAAAAGGGGGGCTTTATTTCAGGGGAGTTCTATTTCAGAGGGGGGGGGGGGCTTTATATTCCAACCCATCTCAAAAAGAGGCTTTATTTTAGGGGGGTGTCGTCTACATCAGGGGGGAGAGGGCGGGGGCTTTATTTTAGGGGGGTGTCGTCTACATCAGGGGGGAGAGGGCGGGGGCTTTATTTTGGGAATTACGGTATTGAGGCTTATATGCCAGTTATTGAACATTATTTTTTCATATTAAAAGTTCCTCCTGACTAATGATTAATTTAGTCTTATCCATTCTGTTTAATTATCCGTTTTTAATGGTGATCTGATGATTAGGCTATTTGTATCTCTTAGAACGAAACAAAAACTGATTAAAAGAAACTGGAGATAAAATTTGGACAACATATAGGATGCCAAATTTGTAAAAATTGGATGTCGTTTCATACAAAAAAATTATATTCCAGACGGACGATCAGGCTGACTGACGGACATGGACAATCCATGGATTGTCCGGATACGGACGGATAACCGGTTTCTGTGAAACCAAACTGACACGTAGGGACACGGATATAACCCTACGGGTATATCTGGACACGGATTGGATCCTAAATCCGTGTCAGTGGACACCACTGGCCATGTGCCTAAAGATTTTGCACCTTTCGTTGCTGTTGAGCGTGTTGTACTTTTTGTTGTCTTTGGTGGTGAATAATATCCAAACGCTGTACCAATGATGGCACAACAAAGAAGCACCAAATAATACATTTGACCACCCATTAATTTGTTGAAGTGGCTAGAAATGAAAATATATATGAGGATTAAATGACATTCGAAAGATGAGAACTTGGATTTCAAATTTTTAACAGATTAGGTCGAAATTTAAATTCGTAATAGCAGAGGCTTTAATATTTAGGTTAAGCCAGGCATGGTCACGGACACGGACAATCAAAATTTTTCAAAAATATGTGAAAAACATAAGGAAAAAATTAGGGTTCAGCGGGACCGTGACGTTTCACAAAACCGGGACTGGGATCACTGTAGTCCCGGTCAAAAACCGTGCACAGTCTGCTGAAGTACCGGTAGAAATAACGGGACCGGGATTAGTCCCGGTTAAAGAAACCGGGACTAATCCCGGTCCCGCTGAATCCTAGAAAAATGTAAAAAAAATTTCCACACTAATAAATCCGCCAATTTATTAATAAATGATTGGATTAGCTTGGTCTTCAAATTTGTTGTGCTTTATAGATACAAATTTTTTAACCTTAGTCTCATAATGTAATCATTAATCATCCACCACCACTAAACCAAAGACATTTAAAATATACAAGTTTTAAAATGAAATAAATTAAAAAAAAAGCGTTGACAATATTTTAACGCACGCTAAACTTTAGCAATTTTAAAGGTGAGACTAATCACAGAAATTTGGAAATGACAAATTGTCAAGCAAACCAAAATATGCTTTATACATAAATAATTATAATTTATTTAAAATTAAATGCCATTTTGCGACTTTGAATGGCAATCAATGCTTACATTGTCTCAATCTGATAAACAATCCAAATCCAAATGCTAAAAAATCCCTAAAAACAAAAAGATTCAATATAATCCTTCGACGTGGCCTTTTTGCAAATACAAACAAAAAGTTATGTCTTTTCAACAAAAATTCTGCGCAAATTCTGTTAACAAATTCACAAAATTTACTAAATTTTTCAGTGGTACTTATAGTAGGGTAGAAATAATCGGTTTAAAACCGGTCCCCCCCCGGTTTTCGGTTAAGCCGGTTTACGGACCCCCGGTTTTCGGTTTCGGTTTTGGTCCGGTTAGCCGATTACTCTCTACCCTACTTATCAGCACTACGCGAACCTCTTATTACGGTTTAAATGGGATTTTAATACTGGTATTTAAGGGAATGAAAACAAGAATTGAAAAATTTAAAGTTCAAAATTGGGGTTTTCCTTATATCCCAAGGGAATTGATCCGTGAAAAATGAAGTACTCAGTTCCGGACAAAAAAATGCCGACTCGATAATTGATATCTGTACTACCGAGCATTCCTGTTAGGCACCTACTTAATTGGTCATTTATGCACATACCATATACCTATCCTTATTGATGATGCCGTGGGTTCGAGTCCCACCGGGGGCCGTAGCGAAAGAAGATGGTTATTTGACAAAGTCATTTAACCATGGTTATTTGACGTGGTCAAATCACTATCAACAACGAGAAAAACGGTAGCAAAAGAAGGTGGTAAAATTCCTGCTGGAGCAACCAGCAACCAGCGTTATTTGACCACCAACTAACCTTCTTTCGCTATCAGCGTAACCTACAAATTAACTTTTTTTATTATTTACTGCTTTTTATTCATAATAATATGGATATGAAGGCTATATCCACATACCGTAAATCCTAATTTAAAGCCCCCCTGAGCCCGTAGTAAAAGAAGCGGGAAACTTCCCGGGAAATTTCCCAGGGAATTTTCCCGGGGAGGATTCCCCTGTTTTTCAGGGAATTCCCGTAGTAAAAGAAATTAGGGGAAAAGTACCGTATTTCCCTCGAAACCATGAAATTTAGGGAACCTTCCCTCGAAAGCATGAAATTGAGGGAACCTTCCCTGCCCTGGAAATATGGGATAGTTTTGGGTTTTTAGCAGTGTATAATCCGAAAATTTTTCTTTCTGTATAGAAGTGGAATTGAAAATGACAAAGATAAAAATAAAACTTTTAAGACCGAATCTTTACTATTTTTTACAAGCTTTTTGTACTTTAATTCAAGTATTTAATTGAGAATATGCCTAGATGGAACAATTGCTTGACAGTACTTTTTGCAAAGCTCGCTAAGAATTCTTAAAATTTTATAACTGGAGACTAGCTAACAAAAAATTTTAAATCAAAAAAAAAAACTATGATATTATACAGTTTAACCATAATAACTTTTTTTTTCGGCGCTTTGCAACTTAGAATCAATTGGGATTTTAAAATGGTGCTGAGCACGATACGGCCTTTGTTTCGACCTCTGACCCCTAATGCGCTTAGTATTTTCTATATAACTAAGTTTTAAACGCCATAAAATTTTACAGTAAAAACCAAGATTTTAAAATGGGCGGACCGGATAAGAAAATACGAGTTTGAACCACCAGGATTCCGGAACCGGTCATTGTCAATCCTGTTTTTTTCAGGATTCGGTACCGGGTTCCGATTGGACCAATTTACAATAATAATCCGTAAAATTAAATCAATCTTATTATAGGCAACAAGATTCTGGGTCCGATAGCTCTCTCCGATAATCCGCTTTTTTCCAAAAATCACCGGACAGGATTCCCGGATCCGGTCCGACTCGGTCCATAGTTTATAAAAAATACCTTAATTTTAAAACCTCGGAACGTGGTGTGGTGACCAATTAAAACGCGGATTTTTCATCTTGAAACCGGCGAAAAATGGTCATATTCGTGCTAAGCACCAAAAAAGAAGCTAAACGATTTTAAACTAATTCTAAAAATTTTACCAGACCGATTTTACTTAAAGCATCTTTCTGTTAGAATTTATTTGAAAAGAGTAAGTATCAACTGCTTTTTACTTGGACAAGCTTATTGGATAACATTTCTTATTTTGGATAAGCTTTTTTATGCCAAAAATTGGATAAGGATAACCTTTTTTAATTGAATTTAAATTAATGCCGTTAAATATTTTCAAAATAATTTGAAGTTTAATTTAAATTAGAAAGCTTTATTGTTTTACAAGATTAGATAATAATCGGTTAACCGAAACCAAAAACCGGCTTTTTGAGCGAAAACTGGAAAATAAAACCGGGGGTCTGGAATTTTCAGTCTCGATCGCCACAATTGCATACAGTATTTTAATTTTTAGGCATGCCCCAAAATTTAATTACATGTTCTTGTTTGACTCAGGTGTTCACAAAGACTAGTCGGATTCATGATCAGCGTATTTTTTAATAAAAGAAAATCGCTTAAAATTTATTTAAAAAATCAAGTACTTGATAAAAAAATCATAGATAAAAATCATTGATTTTTTAAAGTCCGAGTTCAAATTCGTGATCAGCATATTTTTTAGCCCTAGAAAAAGTGCCTTAAGGATTTTTTACAGTTTTTTTCGTCCGGACTCCAATTGCACATGATTGCCATTTTTGGCATAAAACGGCAAAAAACGACTACATTTTGGAAAATAATATTTTACACTAAAATAGTGATTCAAAAATTCTGAAAAAAATATATTGGTTCTGTAAGACTTTATTCTTACTAATCCTAAAATTTCAGATTTTTTGGTGAAGTCAGTCTCGTATAAAATTTCAAAAAAGTGAAACTGCTTAAGCCTGTTCCCCAGCCCTTAGTCGGGGACGTTTTTGGGGGAATTCTCCCTCAAAATTGAGGGAAACTTACCCCGGGAATTTTCTTTTACTACGGGGAACCTTCCCGGGTAAGTCTCCCTCAATTTCTAGGGAGGGCTCCCTCGAAATCGAGGGACATTCATTTACTACGAAACTGGGGAACTTTCCCTCAAAATCGAGGGAACCTTCCCATTCCCTACTTCTTTTACTACCTGTAGATAGCCCCCCTGTATTAAAGCCCCCCTCTGAATTTAAATAGATCCAAAAAAACAAATACACACCAATGTTAAATTTAAAATATTTAAAAAAAGACAATGAAATTCATAAACCTTCATCTTAAATCGGTTACCTACTAATTTAAATAGGTATCTTGTAAACAAAAATTACAAATTAAATTACTTACCTAATACATAAAAAAAAAAAAATTAAAATAGGCAATAACTAAAAAACTGTAATTATTCGAATTAATTTACCTAATAAATAAATAAAAATACAAAATAAATTAAATAGTTAATAGACTAAAAAATTTTAATTATCAGATTAAATTAAATAATTTACCTAACAAATAAAAAGGCATTTACTAATTAACTAAAATTTAATTTAAAGATTAATATGTATACCTAAAAAAAATATAAATATTAAATTAAAAAAAAATACAATTAAATTAAACAAATAGGTAGAGGTATGTAGCTAGAAATAATGTTTATGCGACCACTTTTTGTAACTGACTTTACAAATAAAAATAAATCGCCTAAAAATTAAAATAAATAAATAATAATTATATTTAATTATCTACTGAAATAATTTGCAATAAAATTGGTAAATATATTCATAAAAATAGAACTTTAAAAAAAATATGGACCTATTTTGAAAAAAACATATGTTTTTAACAATTTCAAGAAAAATTTCAACATGAGACATATTAATGTAAAAAGCTACGAAAATTTCAAGGAATTTTGACTGAAAATTGACTATAAAATCTTCAATTTAAGCCTTTTTGTTTAAAAAAGGTTGAAATATAAAGCCCCCCCCCTGTAGTAGAGCCTCCCCCTGTAATAAAGCCCCCATTTTCAGGAGGGTTGGAAAATAGAGCCCCCGGGGCTTTGAATTACGGTATAATACACATATTTATATATTATTTAATATAACATGCTACATATATGGTGTAAATTGAATTAAATTTTACACTGCCAAAAATTTTAATTAGGGTTCCACTGGACTGTGACTGTTCACAGAAACCGGGACTTATGCGAAGCAAAAAATTTTTTAAAAATCAAAATTTTGTTAAAAAATTAATGTTTTTTAATTAAAAAAAGGTATTTGCTCAAATTAATTTCAACAAGGGTACCACAGGTAAATTCCCATCGGTGCAGATAGGCGCCGCAGGCGAAAATTTTGGGAATTTAGCTGGGTTTCCTTATGAAAATTTGTTTGCAGCCCATAAATCCTCAATAAATTTCAAATTACAAATTCAAATTTTATAGGAAACTATTTCCACCTCACAAATAATTGCGGAATTGTATTTACCGTAATTCCTAAAATAGAGCCCCGGGTCTATTTTGCAACCACCTAAAAAGGGGCTTTGTTTCAGAGGGGGCTCTATATTCCAACCCCTCTAAAAGGGGTGGGGGCTTTATTTCAGGAGGGGGAGGGGGCTCTACATCAGAAGGAGGGGGCTTTAATTTAGGAATTACGATAAACCGGGATTCCCGCCCCGTTTCCGCTGAACCCTCATTTTAGAAGTAATTTTCTTTTGTCCGGACAAATGCCGTTTTGCTCGCAAAATGTCTCGGTATGCCCTAATAAGGGGACATCGACACTTACTTGGATGACCAAATTCAATGTCATTTGCCGATTGATTTCCGCTTTTCGTTTGGCATTTTCAAATTTCAAATTTTGATTAACAACCATTCGCGTTTTGATGGAACAAAAAATGATCACCACATAGCAAAATGTGTTCACAAAGCTAAATGAAAGCAGCCATACAAGCCATTCCCAATTTTTCTAAACAAAAATGTACAAAAAACATAATATTAACTATGTTTAAATATTTTTAATAATTTAATTAATTACACACCTTATTTCCTCTAATAGAGCCCCACCCCTAATCCTTGTCCTACGCTACTGGACCAGAGTATCAATTAGAGGATATGGGTTTTTGTTAAAAACCGGACAATCCGGATCAACCAATTAATTGGTCAATTAAATACCATTAATAAAGCCCCCTCATTGAAAATGGGTTAAAAACTGAGTCCTGGGATGATGATAATTTTTTTAATGGGATTTTACCCTCTAAAAAAGCCACCTGTTTGAGAACGGGTTAAAAACTGAGTCCTGGGATGAGTATAATTTTTTAAAATGAGATTTTACCCTCTAATAAAGCCCCTCTTTGAAAATGGTTAAAAACTGAACACTGGAATAATGGTAAATTTAAAATATTTTTGTACCTTGTCCCCATAAAAGACTAATGGGTATTTGTTATCCCGTCCCTTCTGCTCTTTCAATGCCAAGAGACGAATTGGCTGTTCATCTTCAACATAAATGCCGGCTGGCGGATAACCCGAGTGACAAAATGCCAATACAACGCCAATTTCAAAAAGTATGGCGCCAAAAAGCATTTTGAAATAGCCATAAGTGCTAATGTCTGCGCCTCTGCAATCAGTTTGTAAAATAAATTTCAATGCAATGCATTGAGAGTTTAGCATTTTATCAATTTATTAATTCAAAAATTTTCCAAATTCCTTTCAATTAATTCGAATGTTTCATTGATACCGATGGTACTGTTTTTTGAAAATCAGTACCGGTACCAGTATTTTTGTACCGGGGTCATCGGTAATACCTGACCGGTACTTTTGTACCTGGGTCATCGGTAATACCTGACCGGTACTTTTGTACCTGGGTCATCGGTAATACCTGACCGTTACTTTTGTACCGGGGTCACCGGTAATACCTGGCCGGTACCTTTGTACCGGGGTCACCGGTAATACCTGACCGGTACTTTTGTGCCTGGGTCATCAGTAATACCTGACCGGTACTTTTGTTAACGGGGTCATCAGTAATACCTGTCCGGTACTTTTGTACCTGGGTCACCGGTAATACCTGACCGGTACTTTTGTACCTGGGTCATCAGTAATACCGAACGGTACCGGTACCGTTTAGTAACCCTAATTATAACTTTTAAACACAGACCTGCATAAAAGCAAATAGCGATACACAAATTGTACACAAATGCCGACCACAGAAAAAAATGAAACCAAAAACCACAGATGGAAAAGAATGACATCAAATGGTGCAGCAAATAATTGGACAACTGTTCCATGTGCCAAGACCATTGTTGTTCCGTTACTCATAAAAATAATCTGTAAAAAAAAAATAATTTTGAAAATAATTACCGCATTTTCAATATGATTACTAGGGCTCAACGGGAAACTTGGTCCCGGTCCCGTTTTATTTCGTGAAAAGCACCCGATTCCGTTGAACACCCCAATTAGTACCCCTGGGGCGAGAGGGGGGGGGGATCTATTATAAGTGTGATAGAGGGGATTGTAGACAAGAGCTACCATTTGGTCTTATTTGTAAGATTTGGTCATTTAGGGACATCAAGTATTACAAATTTTAGAATGTCTTATTTGTAAGACCTTTGTCTTAGGCTACTTGGTCTAATTTTTGTCTTATTTTCTTTGGAGTGGTGGAAGAGCAACGAAAACATACTAATCCCCGGGGACACTATTTGATTTGGCCGCCCTAATTTGGGTAATACTGCCAATGGTTACCCCCATTTTTTGAAAATTTTTTAAATTTTTCTAAGTTCCGAATAAACATGTTTTCAGTAGTTTTTAGAGGTCGCAGGTCACGAAACTGGCATCCATTTCACTAAAAACCGAACCCCGGACCCGAATTCGAAGCAAAATTCGGAAACTCAAAAAATTTTCTAAAGTTGATTTATCACCAAATCATTCTAAGACATTTAATTACCATCAAAAGTTGTTATTTTCATTTATAGTTAAATATTAGTGCATTTTAATTTGTTTGGTGATAAATTAATTTTTGAAAATTCTTTGCGTTTGCGACTTTTTGTTCGAATCTGGGTCCGTCCGGGTTTCGCATTTGGGTGAAATGGATGCCAGATACATAATGTGCGACCACAATAACCCATAGAAATATAGTCTTCACAAGGAAAAAAATAACTTCAAATTTTTTTTTTGAAAAAATGGGGGCAACCATCGTCAGTATTACCCTAAATTGTAACAGAGTTCAGCCAACCGGTCTAAAATATGTACCTTCCTACCCAATTTAAAATTTGTTTTAAAATTAAAAAATCCCTAAAAATTTTAATTACCGGCTCCACAAACAATGAAAGCAGCAACAAAATACAATCGGATGCGCATGTTTGTAGCACAATTTTGGCATACACGCGCAGCTCATCCGTCTGCTTTTTAAGCACCAACAACGCCAACACAGCATTGAGTGGTAAGCCGAGCAAACAGCAAATTGTCGAATTAATATTGTAAATTGTACCAAAATATGCCATTATTTGTTGGTCTAAATACCGTATTTCCTCTATTTGAAGGACCAGGGCCTTCTGCTTTCCAGTCCTCGTAGGGAGGCCTTCAAATGGGGAGGGGGCTTCAAATAGATGAAATATATGCATGTTAAACAATTTGGCGGATTGGTTTGTATTAAAAATCCCAATTATCTATGGTAAAAAATCAATTGTACCAAAATATGCCATTATTTGATCTAAAAACAATTTGTCGAAAAATAATGTTATAAATTGTACCAAAATATGCCATTCATTATTTCTTGGTCTAAACCAGGGATAGAACCGGATCGCCAAAAATGAAAGTGCGGAATCCGGTTCCGGACAACCGAAATCCGGAATTTTTTCAATCAATAAAATCGAAAATTTTTAAAATTTCTCAAATAAATTATGTAAGCGTATATATTAGATGGGGGAGGGTTTTTTTAAACGTTTTTATCAACAATTATACCAAAAAATGAGTGTTTTTGGTCAATTTCCAGTCAAAAACTGCTTACAATCTCACCTATTTTTGAAAAATTCTCTGTTTCTTCTAATAGTAGTACCCCTGGGGGGTATTATTAAAAAGTTTCGATTGAGTTTGTAATTTTTCGAAAAAGGTCCAGAAAATCCGGAATCCGGTTCCATCCCTGGTCTAAAAATGTGTTAGACAATTTGTCGGATTGGTGTGTTCTGCATTTCGGCATTTGATAAATCCCAATTATGACAAAAAAATAATCTATTGCTCAAAAACCTGGCATTATTTTTAGTCTAAACATTGTTACCAAAATTTGGCGGATACTGTGTTCCAGACATGCTCACGGACATGGTTAATCCGCGGACGGATAAGGATTTTTCAGAGACGGACGGATATGGATTTTGGACACCAAGCGGAAAAATGGACACCAACGGAAATTTGGACACCGAAGGTAAGTTGGACACTAGAAAATTGGACACTAAAATTTTGTTTTTAAAAACGAACGAAAGTAAATTTAAAAAAGGAAAACATTAGCGATTGGGATATTTACTGAAAAAAGTGATGATCTAGTTGCTTATAACTAGCGGGTGTGGGCATGCATGGGTGCTGTTTTAAAAGCGCTTTGCGCTTATTGAGCTTCGCTACCTAGGTATAATCTGAAAAAGTTCCCACGGTTAGGGGTTTAAAATTTGTGGGACTGAAGTGGTACAACTACGGTAGAAGAAATACAACCAACAACCATGGTTAGAAGAGGTACAACCTACAACCAACCACGGGAAGAAGAGGTACAACCACGGTTGTAATAGTTACACATGATTAAAAGAAATACAACCACGGGAGGAGGTACAACCCCGGGAAGAGGTACAACCACGGGAAGAGGTACAAACCCGGGAAGAGGTACAACCAACCATGGTAGAAGAGGTACAACCAAGCATGGTTAGAAGAGGTACAACCAACTAAGGTTAGAAGAGGTACAACCAACTAAGGTTAGAAGAGGTACAACCCCGGGAAGAGGTACAACCCCGGGAAGAGGTACAACCACGGGAAGAGGTACAACCACGGGAAGAGGTACAAACCCGGGAAGAGGTACAACCAACCATGGTTAGATGAGTTACAACCAACCATGGTTAGAAGAGGTACAACCAACCATGGTAGAAGAGGTACAACCAATCATGGTTAGAAGAGGTACAACCAACTAAGGTTAGAA